>JAUMGZ010198347.1:0-12702 GCA_032359645.1 Pododesmus macrochisma | reverse complement strand
CTTAACGTCACTTTCAGAGATTTTCACCGATATCGTGAAAAAAGACCGAAGGAGAACAATCAAAAGATAGGACAGGAAGAGAAGCGGCGATAGGAAGTGGAAAAAAAGCAATATGGATAGTGCAGGAAGAAGGATGAGCCCATGCAACAGCGTTTCCGCCTACTTTTCTATCGAACTTTACATGGTGATCTTTATCGTGCTAGGTTCAAATCCCTGTACACGGGATCGCCACCTTTACGTCCCCTCCGAAGGACGTGTTGATCTTTGTCTGGCCTCTACCCTTCAACCTATCTTTATTGTGCCAAGTTTACAAGTCCCTGTACACGGGATCGCCAGCTAAGCGTCCCATCCGAAGGACGTGTTGATCTTTGTCTGGCCTCTACCTTTCAACCTATCACTATCGTATTAGGAGTTTACAAGTCCCTGTACACGGGACACCGATCGGTCTCAACTAGTTACACGCCTGTTGGCGTATCTGCGATGAACAGTTGCCGATAAGCCGTAGATCAATCACTGACAAGTTGCAAAACCTTTGCTGGTTGATCGGCGATCATACCCTTATTCCAAATATGGGCAGAAATGGTCGCACCGGTCTCAACGGTCGCCAGTCGGCCCCAAAAATAAATCAGTCGCAAAGAGGTTTCATTGCGGTTGCATTGTCTTTATGACTGAGGTTTTACATTGCTATATAATACATTTCATCAGTCTCTACAATGAATTTGATTTTTTCTACAGAGGGAAAGATGACAACGATAGCAATGTATGAACCAGATACTGGCAGTCTTAACTTCAATTGTAAGGCCTGCAACGAAGTTCGGTGGCGAGGTAAGTGATCACATTTGTTAACATTGTGTCAAAATAGAAGTATTAAAACTATTACTACCCAATTAATGTCAAAATAAAACAACTGTCATAGACATGACGCCGTATAAGAGTATTTTCCCCCTACATTAAACGGTTGTCCCTTTTTACTAGTTTTATTTACATGTTGAGTTTACAAAACCACCAGATATTATAATAAAAACAAGTTTTCTTAAGTTGCTTTTAATCATATTGTGATTGATTGTTCAAAAGATTTTTGATTTTATACTCGATATTGTTTATTGATAAGACGTTAAGTCAATATATATATATATATATATATAAGCAAAGGGATATTGTAATTTTGTTTATTTCCCAGCTTGTTTTTGTATGGTTTGATTAGGGCTTCACATCATTTCAAAAGTATTTAACCGATATCCTCACAAAAGACCAAAGCAGTCAAACCAAACAACAGGACAGGAAGAAAATCGGCGATAAGAACGCGAAATCAAAGCATTAGGGATAAACAATAATAATACTTCAGAAAGAAGGATGAACCAATGCGGCGGCGTTTTCGCCTTCTGTTCTTATCGAACTTTACATGGGGATCTTTATCGTGTCAGGTTCAAAATCCCTGTACACGGGATGGCCACCTTAACGTCCCCTCCGAAGGACTTCTTGGTATTTTTCTGGAACTACCCTTCAACCTAGATAAACATTTTTTTATTTAGAGTCGGCGTATACGTACAAAACAAACAGTAAACAAGAGCTCTGACGTTGGTGACCCTACCAGATCCCGACAGCATAACTATCCAGATCCTCGAAACACTCAAAACCTCATTATCACAATACCAAATACGGAAAGATGTTCCAGCGATTGCTCCGTATACTACATTTTATACACTGAAATTTTACGTATCTTAACTCACATCTGTGGTTTTGTTTCCAGGTGGTAAAATACCAAAGGACGAAGTAGTAATCGTCCTACACATAAAGTTGATTAGCACAAGTGCGTTCTACGTCATCAGTTCGTGCTGCCTTAGTGGAATCATTGCGTCTCTCAGTTTCCTTGGGTTTAATTTGTACAAAAGAAAAACAAGGTATAGAAATTACTCTTGTTCACCAGGTTACCATAGAACGCTCTTACATTATACTTGAAATAGAGTTCTTCTGTTCCAACGAAGTTTTAGAGTTCAACTAAATTTTCTCAAGATATAAGATGCAAATCTCGAGTAATTTCATGCTTAGGCGTTACGCAATTTTTCGAATATGTTTTAATTCAACAAATAGTCACATTGTATCCTTCTTATTATTAAGTCTTTCTATCTTGATTGTACTAATAAGAAGTGTGAAAGACGATGTTATTTAAAAAACAGTATGAATAGGATCAACAGAACGAGAGGCATTGACAAACAAACAATAACCGCGTCAAGCAATGAAGCACCGGAATGTAATCAATTAAATTGACATCACAACAAACATCCAGACTAGTAATCCATGCGGACCGACTTAGGAAGGTCACCCAGCACGAAACCAGGACATCATTACAATTTACCTCTTGCATTAGCTTTCTCTGTGTGTGTTATTATTATTTTGAATGTGATTGAAGTCCTTTTTGGCCATCATCCCCTCTTATTGAGATGTTATTCTTTATTTTCCCATTTTCAGGTATATCAAACTGTCCAGTCCAACGCTAAATAACGTTGCAGTTGGTGGCTGCATATTCGTATATGCAGGTGTAATACTGTTAGGATTTGACGACAGACGACTGAGGGAAGAACACTTCCCCGTTATTTGTACTGTATGTGCACATTTATTAGTTCAATTTTTTGTTAGTTTTGTAAAACTTTGTTTTAAATTTTAATCATGAAGTAAACACCGCAATTCCTATTTTTTTTTAAATATATCAAATTGAGACCAAATTTAGGTTTCAGTTTTCATAAAGGTGTTAATTTTGGTTAAAAATATCTTCTTTATGAAACTATACATGTTAGTTATGCTCTATGGCAATCTTTGTTACAAAACAACTTCATAAAAACCACCAATCAATGCGTTTAATTAAAACGTACACTATTAATGTGATATATTTGTAACCCTCTCTTACAGATTCGTGCTTTCCTCTTTGCTGCTGGATTCTCACTGTCTTTTGGTGCTATGTTCACCAAAACTTACAGAGTGCATCAGATATTCACAAGAGCAAATAGGGGTTTAGTGAAAAACAAGGTACATTTTTATCAGTAGACACCTTTAAGTACATGTATCTATCAAATGCATATAGGTTTCATTTTTGTACATGTATCCCTTAATACCACTAATGTTTCGATATTGTAGAAAAATGGAAACGGAAACATAGTGAAAACACGGAGAATAAGATGAACGAAAAATTAATGGGAAGGATGTCAATAAATATATCAACTTTAAATTCTATATTTACACGATTATAGAAAATTCAAACTTTAAACCACACATCAAAAATAATGTAACAAATAAGAAATAGGACCAATAGAACTTAACTCAACTGCAAACAAAGCTACATTAAAATAATAGCACAACAATGAACTTGTAAACCAATCGTAGGAAACATTGCCCCTAAGGAGCAAGTGAAATATATGCAAGCAGCAAACGATATTGAGATTTGATTTAGTAGAACCGGGAGTCGAACAAACACAAATATTCAGAGGGAAAAGCAAAAACACTAAATGCATATTACTGAATTTAATGCTTTGGCATGTTGCAATTAATTTAATATCGCTTTTTAAACAATAAGACTCCTTTAAGAGGCGGCGGACAAAACAAGGTCATTGAACAATAAATGTTCCTTCATTATATTTTTTAGAGTATCTTCTTTTCTATTGCAGCTTCTAAAGGACAAACAGTTGCTGTTTATAATTGGAGCACTCCTCATTATCGACTCTTGTGTGTTAGTGGTGTGGGTGTGTGTTGACCCCATGCATCGACACGTCTACAATATCACCACCGGGGTAAGTAGTAACGTGAGTGTAACGATATACTGAAACAAACTAATTAAACTATATTGGTAGACTTCTTTATAAAAAAAAAACCCAGGATGTCATTGAGTGGAATCAACAGAACGAGAGACTTTGTAAAACCAACAATAGCCCTATATTGACGTCTTAGCAGTCCCAAAGACTAGTTATCCATGTGGATCGGCTTAGGACGGTCATCTAGCACGAAACCAGGTGGTGTGGTTAAACTGCTTTATGAGGCAACAACCTTCCCATTTCCTGCATAAGACAAGCCGTCTTAAGTATATACATAAATGTAAAAATTTATTAAAAACACTTCATAGCGCTGTCAATCATTTCAACAACCAATTGCCAAAATCAATTGTCTAAAAATATTTCAACACCTAAAACATATTCACAAAATTTACAAAAGGCAATTGGAAAATTTGACGTAGCCAAGTAGCACAAAACTGCAAATAAAAGAAACTAAAAATAAATAATAAATAAAGTACGAAAAACAAAAAGTCTATTTAAAAAGCTTAAGTCCATGAAAAACTGGGGACACGGATAGAAAATTCCAAACAAATACACCTGTAAACTAAAAAAGAAACACCACGAACTACTATTATAACTAGAAGTGAAACCAGGTGTCCACGATGTGTGACTTTTCTCTGTTACACATGTGTAATACCCATGATCGATCTTTGTCTATTCAGTATATTGAAGCCTTTTTTTACATAAGTAAATACACAGTCACTCAAAAAGTAATTACTATATAAATTATCTTAATTCTACTCTTTTTGTTAATTCCGGTGGAAAGTGATACAGATGGCCCCTTTATTTACCTATGTATACTATATATGGACTTGTGTTTTTGGAATTGCGTCTTGGTTTTCGTATTTACCACTTTGCTGTTTTGAGAATCAATAGTTAATATAAAAGAGATATTCATAAACACTTAACCTTAATTTGACATTTACTTGACGTTAAATCATTAAAGAAGTCACTTTCAATGGCAATTATCACATTTGGACCTACTTAGGAGTAAGGTAGATGAGACGTCAACAATGTTATGGTTAATAATGCATGTCGTTAGGTATTAATGACTCTCAAGGGTCTTCATTATAAGCTAATATTCTACCGTAACTATAGAAGTAAAGTGCTTATTATGGGACTCTGATAAGAAAAATTGGGTCACTTCTGTAAAGTATAATTATAGCCTAAATAGAAGACTTTTATCATACAATAAATATATTCAGATTTTTTTACAACCACAACCATATACTTTAAAACAATAACAACGTTAATTCTTTTAAGTTTTTTCAATGTAACTCTGTTAATAGATTGTTGTTCTATTCTAGTTAGATTTCGTAAAAGCTCGACTGTGTCTTAGCATTATATCAATATATATAATTTCATACAACATAATGTCTGTCTAAATAAAAAGTAGACATGCAATCAAAGTTTAACAGGCTGTGCTGTCGTGTCTTCATCTCATATATAAATATCCATAGTTTCTTTTCTTTCCATAGTGGTTTCTTAATACTTTCTCTTGAATTTCCATAATTTTTCTCATTTCTACATGATTACATTTGTTTAACTCCATAATGATGGGGTCAACCTGCCCATCTATCACCAGATACGATTTTGTTCCGGAATACCCCCTAAGCTACTAGATAGATTTTCATAAAACTTTGTACAAGTAGATCTACACATCTTACTCTTCGCATTGACATGTGTTTTTTCTGACATAATGGTGTTTTCGCTGCTATTACAAGAGGTTTGACCCTGGATGTCGAGAACATATGATGTTATCTAACATAAGACATGGTAATTATATTGCCTGCGATTTACGAGGACTGTTACTAAAACTGATATTTTAGACAAGATCTTGCGTTCCATGTCATTATTGTCATCAGATCGCACTCTGTCCATAACAGTATAAAGAAGTACATACGAAACACCAAGACGATATTTAAAAGCCGTAAGCCTATGAACATGGGCAATCAAAAGGAAAACGTTGGTCGCATAGAAATTAACAAAAAATTAACTAATTATTAACTAAAAAAGGAAACATCACGAACAAAAATCAAAACAAGAATCGTAGATAAAACGTTATCAGCAAACGGGTATATTGGTCTGTTCCATCGATAGCTTTAATTGGCATTTCTTTTTGTTTTGCTTTTTCGTACTATTTAAAACATTACACTTATTTTCACCACAGCCTTCTGAAGAAGACAGAGACATCTGGTATATATCGCAAGCATCCACGTGCCATTCAAACCACAAAGAGAAATGGTTAGGGGTATTTTATGCATACAAAGGACTTCTACTCGTGTTTGGAGTGTATATGGCTTGGGAAACAAGAAATGTGAAGATTCCAGTGCTAAATGACTCACAATACATCGGAATGAATGTTTATAATGTTGTTATAATGAGTGCAATCGTTGTAGTGTTGTCAAACATTTTACCAGACCAACCAACGATGGCGTTCGTAATGGAGTCTACTTTCATAATGATTTCCACAACGTTAACTTTGTGCCTACTGTTTCTGCCCAAGGTAATGTACAGTCACTGTGACAAACAATGAACACAAAGAAAATTATAAAAAATCCATAATGCATCGAAATGAATGTATATAATATTGTTGTAATGAGTGCAATCGTTGTAGTGTAAAAACACATTTTATCAGACCAACCAACGATGGCCTCGATGGTGTATTGGTTAGCACGCAGGATTTCTAATCTCTTGATGCGAGAGGTTTTGGGTTCGCGGCGCAGCCCGGGCACTGCCAGGTGTGTATTTGAGCAATACACTTCACCGGTAGCTCATATCAATATGTTCCGTCGGATCGGGACTCATAAACAGCGTGATTTTTTCCAACCATTTCCCTTTGGCTCTGCATCTTTGATTTAACGAAGTCTTGTCTATTCTAAACTTATTTTCTCTATAGCGTCCATAAGCAAGATCTGGGGTTCTGGACAGAGGTGTATCATACAGCGTATTGGCTCTTTCCTTTATACATATCATATTTATCGGAGGATTGTTTCAGATAGCATTTTCGTATTCTCAGGCGCGTAAAAGAACTCATCGTTTCAGAGCCATAAGTGCTTAAAATTCGAGAAGATATATATCTATATATATATAGAAGTCTCTGGTAAAATCGGTTGAAGGAATATAGAGAAGCACAGGGAAGACCTTTTTACGTGAAGCAATTTCAATATGCCGTTTGCCTTTATATAACTGATTATTGCATACGTTGCCATATCATACTTGAAACTCTAATTTTGAAAAGTCTGTTTTGGTATTCCAGATTTACGCAATATATACGACAAAAGCGGATCCTGTGATCGCTTCGTCAGGACTGGTCGTGGAGGACAGGACGAGACGGTTTATGGTGGACAATAAGCGTGATCTTTACTATAGAGCAGAAGTGCAGAATCGAGTGTACAAAAGAGAAATAGTGGAGGTACATCACAAATCTGTTTGATGATTTTCTGAAATATATATAAAAAATGAAAATGTATAAAATGAAATTAACCTTATTCGATTATGTGTGTTCTTCTCACGTTCAAATGATTTGATACATTTCATCTTGTAAAAATGTCGTATAAAACATGTAATATAGTTGTACATTCATTTCAAACAAAACGAAAACTAATTAATAACGTGAGAATATTTTTTGTTGAAAGTTGGATTTAGAAATACACCGACTTGAACACATGCTGGAACTGCCGCTGTTACCTTATCCTAAGTTGACAGACGAACTCCTACAACGCCTCCCAGAATCAAGGATTGATCCTTCTCCTACAGGAAGACGCCGATATCTGCAGGAACTTGACAGGTACTTTGTTATGCATGCTAGCAAATTATATTTATACCATTACCTATAGCATTCAGGACCTACATAGTAAATTGGCAAATGTTTGGTAGCAAACAGCTCATAATTAACATCATCATTATCAATAAGGAATAAAACCAGGTTGGAATAGCAAAGATTGTTGTTATATGGAATTCATGCAGCTTTATTTGTCGTTTTACAAATTTCCTGTATTTTTGTATCTCAAAAAACTTTCATCTCGTGTTATGCCATTATATTCATTGTGTAAAATTCGTATATTCTACTCTGAGTCGTTATTTTGGCTTTATGCTTAATCGAAAACATTTCAAATTTCTCCTAAGATTACAATTTTAACCTGCATTGTGCATTGCATTATAGATGTAACTCGATATCGGATGGAGGAGAAGTATGTTTGGGGTTATCAGAAACCACAACTTCGGATGACCAAACTCCACCGGTTATTGTCGCAACACCCCCCGAAAAACCCCAGAGGCGAATGAGTATACTTGAGGCGGCTTCAGCTACGGCGAAGAAATTTTCGGACATGCGCCGTAACTTCAGCATAAAATCTACCTCGCGCAAACTATACCTTACATCAGATGATTCTTCGTCCAGTTTAGGTTCTTTTACGCGAAGAGGGAATAGTTTTAAACATTTCCGTCGATCAACGCTCAAAGAGGAGGATGAACGATCTGCTGAGAATGACCTATGTGAATGCAATAAACACTTGTTAGCAGACGACCCTAGTACGTATGATTCTCCCAATGAATTTAAGGAGAAACAAAACCGTCATTCGACAGGCGATATACAAACTAGTATGTCTTGTCAGCTACGGAGAAAGTCATATGATGTAAAAATTAAAGTTATACCATGTTCAGACGAACACATCGACAATGGTCATAGTGTATTAACGGCTGGCCATTGTAGTTTTCCATTGTCAGCTGACTCAAGTAGTGCTAGAAAACGATTAAGTTCACTTGTGCCATTCCATCGAAATTTATTAAGTAGTCAAGACACGTTATGTCGCGTGACAGACGTTGACGTGAAACGTGAAGGAACAGGCGCAGGTGTTACAAAGGTCAAGGATATTATTTCCTTGATAGCACATGAACGCAAAAGGCGGATACAAAAACTGCAACTAGATTTAGATAGGATCCAAAAAGAGCTCAAGGATTTGGAAGAAATGGAGTACGAAATATCAAGTGTATGAATGGGGATACTAAAGATAAAGGTGTTCTCTGTGTGATTGTAATGCACGAGATTATAATTTGTATTAAAAGTGATATTTCAGTTATCTCCTTGTGTAAACCTCTTCTACTAGTGTACGCTTAGTTCTGCTACTATTAATACTGATAGTGTACCAATTGTATTACGTATATGAAATATAACATGTAACAGGAAAACACATAATAAGTAGTAAATGCGAAAAACCAAATCCATGGATATTGTCAAACCAAAGGTAAAGGGGACATAAACGAATAAATATAACGAACAACTCGAATATTACGTTAGGAAGAAAGGATCATCGGCGGATACCTAGTTTCGCTTCTAGTTTTGAATGGAATTTTGTGATGATTCCTTTAAACTAAAAAGAAAAAACACCACGAACGTCCATTAAACACTAGGAAGGAAGCCTTGTGTCCGCGGATGAGAGAGAGATACCTACGACATATGTGTCACCCGTTAAAGTATCCCCGTGTCAATGTTGTACAAGAATCAACAGAACAATACAAATGAAAGAGCCAACTGTCACTGCATCTAACATAACAACACCATAAAACGATAGATGAAAATCAACATAATTTATTTCATTAATTTACTTTTTGTTTACCCCCGCTCGAAACAATCAACCAAAGCAATCTTACTTTGAAAGAAGGATGTGGCAAAACGGGATACGTAAATCCCACCTTACTATGTGAAGTTAAGAAGAATGCCATCTGAAAGTCTGCAAGGTTGCATCTTTACTTGAAATCACCGAACATAAAAATGGGAAACCTCCAAAACATAAATAATATACGATAATTATCACATGTTTGTCGCATGTTTTAATTTTCTGTTAAAATGTCTCAAAATACCAAATTAGTACACGTTATATCAAAATGATTAAAGTAGTTGACGTCGCTAAAATAACTGCCTTGAAAATGTCAAAGCAATCGCACGTTCAGCGTCAAAGTTAGTATATGGAATCTATTTGCATCTATTGACCATCAGTAGCAAGTGAATCAACTCGGATGATTTTTTTCCTACACTCTGTAGTCTGTAAAAGGCTTGAAGATGTTCTTCTAAAAGTTTTGCATTGTGGGTCAGCTTTGTTGGTAATTTTATGTCCTTTCGATCGTAAATGTAACAACTTACTTCCCATACAAACGTCTATAATTCTGGATCAAATATTATTTCAAACGCAGTTGTAATTTTAGCTATGTAGGATACGAAAAACAACCGAGAAGTATTTATTACATGCATTGTTCTGAGGCACATAATATTGTGGCATTAAATAATTAACTTGAGACTATTTACCGTCTGGATATGGACATGTGATCTCAAACACTGCAATTCATTCCCCGATTATCTTTGGTTCCCCTTCATTTCATGCATATTGGACTTCTCTAATGCTTCCATCAGGTGATACTTCCAAAGTTGTCCCTTTATAATTTGTTCCTTCTTTAAGATTTCTTCCTGTACGAAACAAGCATTAGGAGAATATACCGGTACTATTTACCATACAATCCTTGCAACTGCATGTACTTCATTCTCTGTACCATGCCAGCATGTCTGCTGAAGGTTGTCCGAAACTGGATGATCTATTCCCTCGATGTGTGCACTGTAATGGAATTTCTGTTACTTTAAATCCCTGCAACCAATAGTATTATGAATTAAACTCCATTTCACGCTTGAATTGTCAACAAAATGTCGTCTTTGATGCAGAGATGATTGCAGGCTACTAACAGCTAACACATACTTTGAATCTCGCCAGTTGCTTCCCACAAGAGACGTGAACTTTTGAAGTCCAAATTTTCATGTGTGTCTCAGTTCCTTGTATTCTTTTACCCTTTCACTCAACATTTAAACAACACCTATCAGTATCGAACTACCTATTTCACTGTTAACAATCACACCCGAAGAAGCTGATTTTATCTCAATGAAAGTTTATTTCCTTTTTAAGTCTTTAATTTTTATCAGTCAGTTTCACTCCATCCTAATAACCAAATAAATCGACGTCTCCTCCTATGCTATCTAGACGTGCAGTCACTTAATGTTGCCATTAACACAAAGCATGTATGAAACCCTTATACAAGGCTTAACTTTATCCAGTGTGTGGCAAAGGAGTCCGGTGTCTAACGTTTTTTTGAATATTGAAGGTAGTGCTGTTGTATTCGGACAAAATCTTCAGATCTGGGACAGCAAAATCTATTTTCATGAGATAACTCAGCATTTAGATTTTCCATTTGTCCAATATTGTTTGGTCCACTCATAAAAAATAAATACTTATTATAATATAAATTTCTTCCAGCATCCCAGAACGCCTTTGTCTGTTTCTGTAATGCATTTGTTTGGTCATAGATGTGTTAAAAACCGTACTAGGAATAGCAGAAAAGTTATGTTGTCAAGAGGAAAATTATCATGAGCTACACTTTTCAAAAACCATCATATGCACAACCAACACTTTCTAGTTTCTCCAAAACTATCGATAAAATACCTTCCTTGCTTGAATCTTCCACAAACGAGTCAGTGTCAGAAAGGAAATTCACCTGGGAGGCCTAATCATTTGTTACGATATCTACATAATCATCGTTGACCGTCTTCCTCAAAAGTACTTGTCTTTTCTTTTTTTTTTTGTCTTTTTGGAGTCCTTGATACGCTACATTGTATGGTTCGCTTCCGAGGTGTGAATGTATTTTTCTTTGGAGACAACGATAACCGAACTGGTGATATATGATATATCTTCTCCTTTTGGGAGTAGGATTGAGATATTTCAACAATGCTAGAGGTGTTTATTTTCTTTCAGTACGTACATCTTATCTTATCTTTGTCCTTGTCATCTGAAAATAAACAAGAAATAGTATCAAAGACAAGACAATATCAAAATGTATTCTAATCAAAACATAATACATGGTATTAACATTGCAAAGCAGGGTTGATAATCACAGTATCCTACGAATACGTGTAGCCGGCGTTTTACATAAATGCGTGAATATCTCTTTAAATTGTTGCTCTTTCGTTTTCATAAACATACAAACTAAAGTTCGTTGGAAGTTCTTCAATAATGAGTGGTTACTGTTCTATGTAATCTTAGGCGATGACGTTGAATATTAAAAACATGACAACATTTGACTGTTTCACACGAGGAAACACGGTTCTCTCGAGGTGTTTGCAGTAGTCGTCAGACATCGGGACCAACGTCTGGTACTAGGCGACTCTGCAGAACTTCTCCTACTGCAACGAATATTCACTTTCTTAATTACTCTTAAAATGAAAATATAAAAAAATGAAAAACTTGACCTTCTATTTCTGCCTATTGTAAACTCCCATACAGGAATCAGTGTATCACATCGCGGGGAAGCAGGGAACGTTCCCACCCGGTGATATATAAAATACAATGTGCTGAAAATGTTCACTCGCAAGAAAAACCGAGAGATATCTATTTGCAATAACATTCAAGAATGTTAATACATTGTGTACTTTTGATAGCGACAACCTTGTGGAGAAGGATTTTGCAAAACTTAACTTCACCTGTTGACATGGCCTTGTCGGTGTCTTCTAGAAAGAGACTGTGTCGGTCGGTAACGTAGTCAATATTTGACCCGCTGACAAAGTCTTACTGGCGTATTCTAGATCTAGAAAGAGGCTATCCTTGTTTCTATCTGACATGCTTACATTATGTATAAGGAATTTTCGTTGTCTTCAAGAACAAGACTCTGCTATTCTTTATTCGACCTTCTGACGACAAGGTCATGTCAGCGAGCTCTAGTCTAGAAAGAAACTATTATTCTGTACATGCATTTGACAAGGCTTTGCAAGAGAGAGAGAGAGAGAGAGAGAGAGAGAGAGAGAGAGAGAGAGAGCGAGAGAGAGAGAGAGAGAGAGAGAGAGAGA
>JAUMGZ010198336.1:0-12703 GCA_032359645.1 Pododesmus macrochisma | reverse complement strand
ACACAAACCTACGACGCTGGTTTACCGATGCACTGACTCGCTGCGTATATTCAAGGTGTTATTGCGTCGACTATAAAGCGGTCAAATGCCAAATGAAACAATAGGAAATTTAACTTTTATTGACTCTGAATACCTTAAATTTCACATTTCAACTACAGTAGAAAATGACTTGTCTTACCAGACAACTAAATATTGAGCCTCATTGGCTGTCAGATACACAGGTTGACAATAAGTTTTATAATTTACAGGTCATGCAGCAGAGTGGTATAGAAGGTGAACAGGTGGTACTAGTTCTAGAAGATCATCAGTTTATCCAACCACAGTTCCTGGAGATGATCAACAGTCTGTTGTCCTCTGGAGAAGTTCCAGGACTCTACACACCAGAAGAACTCGACCCAATACTCTCACCTCTCAGAGACTTGGCATCAGAAGTGGGATTCCGTGGAACCATGATTAATTTCTTTGCTACTCGTAAGCCTTGCATTCTCTTTTGCTTTGAGTTATTATTATACACAAACACTAATTATAGTTTTATATTACTGGAATCAAATGTAGTCTACACATTATGGTCAAACTGTCATAAAGGACTGTACTAAGTCTAACTTTACTTCATAGTATATTACAGGAATTAAATGTAATCTATATTGAACTGATCATGGACTGTGCAAGTCTAACTTTACTTCATAGTATATTACAGGAATTAAATGTAATCTATATTGTACTTATCATGGACTGTGCAAGTCTAACTTTACTTTATTGTAAATTACAGGAATTAAGTGTAGTCTATATTGAACTGATCATGGACTGTGCAAGTCTAACTTTACTTTATTGTATATTACAGGAATTAAGTGTAATCTACATATTGCACTGATCATGGACTGTACAAACACTAACTTTACTTTGAATTGTGAGAGCAATCCTGCCTTCTATAAAGAATGTGCTGTTCAATGGATGGATGCCTGGAGTAGAGACAGCATGATCAAGGTGATAAGATTCATATTAATTTCGATATATATTATATAATTCCTACTGTACTTTGACTTTGCTATGTGTTGATCATAGTGTTTTCACTGAATAGAAACCACTCTATTGATTACAACTTAGGCAAATAAGTTGACTATAAACCGACAAAGTTTTATCTGTTTTTAATTTCTAATCCCTATCAGGTACCATACATGTTACTGACAAAACCAGCCAAGATAGAGGGAGCTAGTATTGGTGAGAAGAAGACACACAAACGTAAACTGTCAGGTGGCGAAGAACTACTGAAATGTTTCTTACATGTCCACGAATCCTGCGCCCAAGCCAATATGGGAGCCACACCACGCCGTTACATCTCCTTCCTGAACACATACCGCAAAGTTTACAGTGATAAAAAACAGGGCATTGAGACAAGGCAACATCATTTACAGGTAACTAAAGCCCTCATGTCAATAGGATAAAAACTTATCTTATATCATTTAAGTTGAATATATACATTTATTATTATGCAAGTGTAAAATTTATACATAGTTTGCTAGGCTGGTGTTTAGTTTATAAATTGGTTAGGTTTTAAGTTTGTTCATTGTATTTTCAAGGTGTGTGTAAAGTTTATACATTGTATAACTGGGTTGGTGTTAGACAGAAAAATTGCATTACTGGGTTGGTGTTAGATAGAAAAATTGCATTACTGGGTTGGTGTAAGTTAGAAAAATTGCATTACTGGGTTGGTGTTAGATAGAAAAATTGCATTACTTGGTTGGTGTTAGATAGAAATATTGCATTACTGGGTTGATGTTAATCATATACATTGTATTACTGGGTTGGTGTGAAGTTTATGCATTGGTTTGCTGTGTTTGTTTACAGTTTATATATTGTATAACTGGGTTGGTCAGTGTTAAGTTCATACACTATATTATTTGGTCAGTGTTAAGTTTGTACATTGTATTCAGTGTTAAGTTCATACATTGTATTACTTTTTCAAATTTATTAATTAGTCCTATAGGTTTGCGCCTTGTCATTCCGTCCGTCCATCTCTCCATCTGTCCGTCCACTCTTATCTTTTCCGGGCCATTCCTTCCACACTATTTCATGCAGCAACCTCAAACTTGGTACAAAGGTAAAACTTGGGAAGGTGGAGTGTGGCGTACCAAAATTGGGGTTGTAGGGCCTAGGGCCAAGGTCAAGGTCACTGGATCAGGTCTCAGCTTTTGTTTGCTTTCGATTGTTTGGGCCATTTTTCCAACACTATTTCATGCTATTTCGGACTGGTGGGGGACTATGGATTGCACTGCAATACTTGATGCTTGTTAATTGTATTACTTGGTCAATGTTAATTAGGTTCATACTTTGTTTATTGTTTGATTTTGTGTGTGACTTTTTGCTTGAATGGCTGGGGCCTCGCCTTTCGGGCTAGGTGGTATAATGTTTTATTTAAGCTTTACATTACATGAGTATTATTACACTACTGCATTATTATATTATATATCATATTTGTTATTCATCTTTTACAGTTTTTTCAAATTAGTTAACATTAGGAGTACTGTAATATGAATATAGAATATGTTTAATGTTTCATATGTTTAAACATTGTATGCCATTTTCACTCAAAATATGTTCAACTCTGTAATTGCTAATTTACATCAAGTTGTCTAATGCTCATTTTTTAATTGTGATGTACTCAATATGAAAAATTCAATAAAATTTTAAATGAAAAAAAGAAGATCTCCAGCTGTGTAAAAGTAGTGTAGAAATAATACAAAAGGCGTAACAAAGCAAGTAACTTTCACAAGGGAACATTTTAGCAAACATTGTCACATCACGTGGCGGTGGTTCATCGATATGGACACATCAACCTAGGCATATCAAGATTTTGTTCTTGTGAAACAGACCCCTTCAGTCTTATATAATCTGTATATAAATAGTGTGTAGCACTATGTATGAAGAAAACGCCACCTTGCTAATACTAAGTACAGATTCAACACCATACCAATGTTAATTGATGTCAGTAGACTCGGCGTTGAATTACCGTTGACCCACCTCCGAAATTGTCAATGTTTTCATGTATATGGATGCAATAATAAGAAAAGAACAGTACGTTTTATTGCTCGCCTTTTAAAGCTCGTCCGAGTCTAAGCTAAGGCAAAAAATCGACAATGTACAAAACATGAGTTTTGTCGCGTTTTTTATTTTCGACTTTCATTCAGCTGAGGCGAAAAATACAATGGTCGCAATCAGCCTCCATAAATACGATACAGGAAAAGAGTTCGAGTATAATATTTCATACCTCTGATAAATTAACGTGAGTGGTATATAAAACATCTAACACGTATCCAAGAGAAACTCGTCAGATGTTTCAAGTCTATCTCGAACACAACAGTTATAGATCGATGTTAAAAGAAAATGATATCAGAGTGGGCATGCATTGCAGAATGTGCGCTGGGAAACACCAATGAAAAAGAACCGGAAAGCTGGTAAGAGAACCTCAAAATAGTTATAGAATTATAAAACCCATAAGTTTTGTGACAAAACCGCCAAAAGTGTCTGGTGGTCTGCTGTTTCGGAACCGACATTTTGAAGAGTACAATTAAGACTATTAACGGTACTTCGATCTAAGAATTAAGTTGTTTGAAGTTATTTTACATTATCTTAATACTGAACTAGAATCTAGACAAATTATTCAATTCAATTCTTCAAAATGCTGCTATCAATTTATGAACCCTACTAACATCTATTGCAATAGAGGCATCCAACTTAAATGGATCTTTTGCTTTTCTTTATGTTTATTGTTTGTTTGTTTGTTAATTGGGGTTTAAGGTCCCTTTAACTCATGCTCGGGTATGTTTGTGACATTGCGCACTGATGGCGACTTTATAGTGCTGTCTCACTGAAATATCACGCCGCAGACACTTGACATGATACTTAACTCGGTCACACCGAGCCAACCAGTCCTTCTCCTACCCATTAATGCTGCACGTTAAGCAGGGATGGAGAAGAGTGCCCAATTTTAACGTTTTGGGATATGGCGCCACCAGGATTCGAACCCGCGATCTCGGATTCTCTTCACTAGTGTACCGACACGAGGCGAACACGCTAACCACCTGGCCACCGAGCCGGTTCTTTATGTTGAAGATCGTGAAAAATTAACATTTTATGCTACTCAGATTCATTTGTTTGTATTTTGAACAAACCAGACAACACGTGTAATATTGGTTCTCATCAACCAGTACTTCTTTAAAAGATGTGTTGCATAGGCTGTGGACTCTATGTCCTTAAATGATAATTATGAAAACAAAACTTATAAATATCTATGTTTTAAATGTTAAATATGAAAAAGACATACAAAAGTTCATAGAAAAATCTGTTCTTGAATATTATATATGAAAACTAGCCATAAACCCTACGTTTTCCTGCGTCTAGTACGTGACACATTTCAGCGACGAAGGTCACAATGCACTGTTCCACTTCTGTCCGTCAAATAAACGTAAAATGATTCCGTCAGACATCTGTCCATTTCCTGTGATCAGCCGTTAGACTGTAACGTTTTCCCTTTTATAACTACAAAAACACATTAACGGGAAGTCTACAGACCAGTAATGGACAATTCAGTAAAAGAATAGGCCAAAGATAACAAGCGCGCATATTTCTTAATACTTTTACACAATAAAAACACATTGAATGCGCGACGCCGCCATCAATAGCTTGTTTCGTGAACACTACTCACTTTATTTTGATTACATGCAGCATTGAGAACAATGAAAAGTAAAGAGAGTGAATAAAGCGACGATTATATTTTTCTATAAAAACCTGAAATAATTTTTACTGATTGAGGTTGTACTGCATAACTACCAGAATAGCTAGATTTTATTTAAACTTCTTATTACAAGTAACGCCAGTGTAAACTTATATTAATAACAGATAAACCATTATAACTATTTTTGTTTTTGACTTTCTCATACTGCTTAACGTAATCGATCGGTAACTTCAGTTTGAATATATTTACAAGTAAAACCAAGCACAGGGATTTTGTTTTAAAACATTTTAACAATAGTTGTTGACTTTCTTTTATAAGTAGTTATTTCCCCCCATTGTGTTCACCCAAAAATACTGAGCAACATCGCACAATGACAACGACGACGACGACGACGACGACGACGACGACGACGACAAAACAAAAGCATCAAATATAGTAAACAACAGCACCTGTGCTAGAGAGACCTGCCAGACTGTCAAGTTCTAAGGTCGGACCATCAACGGCCCCGAAGAGCATATGGCGATGTATGTGTAGAATTATTAAGAATGGACACGACTTATGTCAATATAAGATAGAAGTGAAATAGGAGGAACGATTTGAGTTACGCGATCAAAATAGCCAAAAAGGTGCTCAATATCAAGAGGAATTTTCCTACTTCCTTTCGACACTTGTTTCAGCCAACTTTGTTCTCGTCAACAAAGTTAACATTACAATAAATTGTTATACGTTTTTGTATATCTAAAGACTGACAGAATGAATTAA
Source organism: Pododesmus macrochisma (assembly GCA_032359645.1). Taxonomy (NCBI): domain Eukaryota; kingdom Metazoa; phylum Mollusca; class Bivalvia; order Pectinida; family Anomiidae; genus Pododesmus; species Pododesmus macrochisma. The sequence continues at coordinate 7,209 of JAUMGZ010198336.1, read as the reverse complement.
TTATGATCAGGAATTAGGAGTTTGGTGAGTAGAACACACGGTTTCGTGCTTTCTGACCGTAACGCGACACATCAGTGACGAAAAAACGGTACATGTAACCTACGAAAGCCCAGAAGGCCCATCTGATCTAACCAATCGTAGGAGAGGTTGCATATCTACCATGAAATCGACCAATACAATACTTTGTCTTTTCCGGTATATGGTCAGCCGATGATTGGCTCCTGTTAATGGTGCCAAGAGGAGGTTAGTATGCACAATTCTAAATTCCAAATTGTACATCTGATCTGACCAATCAAAACCCTTGTTTCATAAGACCCTTAGTCAAAACCAACATGGCGACTGATAAAATGACAAATACGGACGCGGCAGGTGTTACCTATGCATTTGTAATAGAAGATAACACCTTTACAACGGATGAACTGAGCAAGTAGTGTGTTAACTGGCCTTTCGATGGTCTAGTATTTTGAGCATTGAACGTCCTCGCGATTTTAAGACATATTTACGAAGAAACAACACATATGCAATCAGCATATCGTTGTCTGTTTGATAAATTTGATGGCAGATATGCAAACCTTTCCTACGATTGGTCAGATCAGATGTAGAATTTGGAATTTTGATTTCGAATTTCGAAAGAGCCTTTTGGGCTTTAGTAAAGCCAGTCATCGGCTGATCATATACCGGAAACGGTTAAAGTCATTGCCAAGTCAACTGCCATAGAGTTGTCTGATTGGTCAACTTCATGGCAGATATGCATCCTCTCCTACGATTGGTCAGATGAGATGTAGAATTTGGAATTTAGAATTTCACATTAGCCTTCTGGACTTTTGTAGGGACCAGTCTAAATAAAATATCCACACGTGCATTGAATGCTCGAAAAATGCAATGAACATGGATCACAGGGACTTCTACTACATATTCCGAAACCACAATCAGAGGAACAGCATCAACATCAACAGTGGTAAAAGACTAACAGAAAGCGACCAAAAAAGTAGTAAATTCGAAAAGCCAAGACGATATTCTAAAGCCGTACGTCCATTGGCATTGGCAAACAAAAGAAAAACGTTGGACGCACACAGACAAAAATAACCAAATATATAGTTAATAGCTAAAAATCGAAAACGTCACGGAAGTCTATCAAAAATCTAGAAGCGAAACCAGATGCTCGCGATATGGTAAGCGTTTCCTGCTACACAAGTGTCACCCGCGCGATGCTTCCGTGTCCGGTATATGGCAACCCTTTACACTGTTTAAAAAGAAGCATATGTCACCATAAGAATATGTCACTGCTATGGTGACTAAAGAGCAAAGGAGAAAAACCATTAACAGGATAGGAATAGAAGTAGCAACATTCTCCTAGGAATAACAACGGTAAAATGAAAAAAAACAAACCCAAAATGCTTCTATCTATGTGTACTGACATTTGTTAAGGAGTCTGCTGATCATTACTGGTGCACTTTTATATCGTGAAGCCAAGAGTGCATCCTTGCAATTATACGTAAAAACCTTAAGTTACAACACTAAACAAAAAATATTTGGATTATCAGTTTTTAGATTCATTCATAGTATCCAGTTTAGCTGGAGTAAGAGTTGTAACAACAATCGTATGCTGTATAATGTTGTCGCCAAGTTTAAGTCTTTATATTCATCATCGTTCTCAGAGTATCGATACCAAGATATACAGGCGGCTGTGCACTATTCGCGTGTCTAAGCTAGGTCGATCCTATAAACCGTTTAATTAGATATGTAAAGCTTTTGTTATGATGACAATGACTGCTACTCACGACATTATTAATATGGCTTCCGGTGCGGCACAGTGTTATGACGGCTAGCAAAGTAGTCAATGTAAACATACCACTCTTATCAATATAATTGGTGAGAAGAAATCCTCAAAATCGTGTTTGATGTAATTTGTACAAGAAAGCCACATAAGTACGATCATCTCGACCTGCGTTGACTCTGTCTTTGACATTAAAATCTTGTTATGTAAACACACACGAACAGATCGCATTGTGACACCTTCTTCACGTGTACGTACGCACCCGAGTTATATTACAAGAAGACAGTGCAGTACTGTGATTTGGTATTGTGTTTGTTGCAATTTTTCGTTTCAAAGGTATGTTGTCTTGTACCCTAAAGTTACCAATTTCTTATCTACCATGGTTTACCTCCAGTTCTTCAAGGTTTTCGCACACCTTATGTATTATAGCAAAGGACAAAGGCACATTTCATCAATAAGACGTTGACCCCCTCCCGACCTCTCCAAATATACCATCGAATGGGTTTTATAAAGAGTAACGGTATCCAACGCCGCAGAGGTCAAATGAAGTAAAAAAGTAAACAAGTTTGCTGGCCGTATTTCTTCACAGCCGCGACGTTTTGAAATTCCAGTATAATCTTATTGTAACCAGATAAAAGCATTTCATCTATCTGCCGTTATTTATAGCTGATAACGGTGCTTTAAATAACCGACAGAACAACGTGCAAATATATACAGCAAAACCCCAACGGTCGAACCGCCATGATTATGTTGCAAAAAAATTTCACGAGACTGTGCCGAACTTCTATAAAACTAGAATATGTCGGAACGACACGAATGCCCCAACACCCAATTCGTAAGGGAATGTGAAAAAAAAGAAAAAAAAAGGAAAAGGGCCAAACATGGAAAAATTAAATCATGCATGGTCTGTGATTCAAACCGGTGACTCTTCAGGGTAAATATTGTAAAAAGCGCCAATATTCTACAAAAAAGGAAAACAAGGACCGTGAATCATTGTTTGTTTGTTTTGTTTGGGTTTAGCGTCCCTTTAACTCATGTATCAGTTATATAAAGACGGTGTCTACTTGTGACAGCGCGCACTTATGGCGACTTTATAGTGCTGCCTCACTGAAATATCACGCCGCAGACACATTGACATGATACTTCACTCGGTCACATAATACTGACACCGAGTCAACCAGTCCTTCTTCTACCAATTAATGCTGCGCGTAAAGCAGGGAGCGAGAAGAGTACCCAATTTTAACGTCTTGGGATATGGCGCCATCAGGATTCGAACCACGACCGCGGATTCTCTTCACCAGTGTACCGACACGAGGCGAACGTGCTAACCACTCGGCCACCGCGCCGGTATGCCGCAGACAGACATGATGTCCAACTCAGTCACATTATCCTGACACTGAGCACAACTGTTATTCCCCTGTCCTTTCAATAAGCCGAGCGTCTTGTCAACTTTATGGTAGATATGCAACCTCTCATTCGATTGGTCAGAGCAGACATAGAATTTAGAAATTCGAAGTTGGAATTTTGAATTTTGAATGGGTATCACCTGCCGCGTCCGTAATTGTTATTTTGTCAGTCGCCATGTTGGTTCTGAATTTGGGTCTTACGAAACAAGGATTTTGATTGGTCAGATCAGATGTAGACTTTGGAATTTGGAATTTTGAATTTAGAATTTCGCATTTGGAATTTGGCATTAGGAATTTCGCATTAGCCTTTTAGGGCTTTCGTAGGAACATCTAATTATAATCCATTAGAACTAATTCAAAGTTTCAATATTTTATATAAATCCGTTTCAGATAAAAATCGAGATAGCCACCGTTGACCTACTAAAACATTTTAGCATGTTCAATTCCAATATAAACAAGTATTATCGTGAATCACATATACATGTTCCTGAGGATAAGCGAATATATGTTGGTCATTTTGGATTTTTTAATCAATAATTGTTTGACTTACATGTATGAACAACAGGAAGTGCTAATGAGTTATCCTATGACGGTTCCTTGATCACCTCCATTTCTAAGTAGCGTGATAGCAAGACCGTTTACAAACGCACGAGGGACACTGAATGGTCAGACTGCATGAAGTTTACTTGAGTTGAGCACAGCTCAAGGTGAGCTAAAACTTATTATTGTGTGATATAATTCTTGTAAAATAATAAACATAATTTTAGCTTCCCTGAACATTCACCTTATTTGGTATATGTCTCACTGTATGCATGTATCACGTTTCAAGAAAAAAAACGGGCAATTAAACGACAATTTCACCTTTGTTTTTCAAATACCATGATATCAACAAAACAAACAATAACAGCGACATTTACAAAGTTAATTATTTAACCACTTAAACTAGGATTTAATTTAGTAACAGTACCTATGAAATTCATCACATAAAAGGCTGCCTAATCACAATAGGTGTGTGTTTCGTCGATTTGATATAATCCGGACTTGTGCACGTCTACGAATTGCCGCGCTACACTGAAAAAACAAGATAGTGTAGCGCTGCAATTCGTAGACGTGCACAAGTCCGGATTAAATAAACTCAACAAAGCGCGCACCTGTTAGCCTAAATACATAAAACACAGTAAACACTACAGTTAAAAGGATGCCTAATCACCTGAAACAGAAGCTCTACAATTTACAGTAATTGAGCACTTACATTTTGAAAAAAATGCAGATACATTGGTGATAAATGGTGAATATCCAAATAGACTTACTCACTTTGTTTGCCTATTGGGGTATCAAAGTGAAATGTGCCAAAATGATGAGTCTGTAGTCGTGTAGGGCAGACTATTCGTTTATAAAGAACGTCATAGAAATTTCTTTTATATTATGCAGCAGGAGATATGATTGTAAGGGGTTGGGTCGGATGACAGGCTTAATATTAGGCTAATGTGCTGTTTCTTTGTAATTATGTCAAAGGATCGCGAGTAAGTTCAATGCTCAAAATACCAGACCATCGAACAGGCCAGGTATCACCTGCCGCGTCAATAATTGATATTTGATTAATTAATTATACGTTGGTTCTAAACAAGGATTTTGATTGGTCAGATCAGATGTAGAATTTGGAATTTCGAATTTCGCATTTCGCATTTCGAAATTGGAATTTCGCATGGGCCTTCTGGGATTTCGTATGTTCCTGAATAAAATTATTGGTCCTCAGTTGTTTCCGTCATGGTGTCCATTTGTGTTATTTTCTATATCTGATGATCAGAGCAAGATTTTTTTTACATAGGATTTTCAATTATTTGATGTATGCAAACTTCTTATTTGGTGAGCATTACAAATAACAAATCCAAAATGGTCGACCTAGCGACCATCTTACAGTTTTTGTTTTAGCATCTTATCAAGAATTGCTAGTCGTAGAAACATGGTATTTTCACTTTCAAACTGATTTACACATGCTTAAATATTACACAATAAAACTATTTATTTTTGATTCACTGGCGGTCATATTTTTAAAAGAAACAATCGACATATCTCCAAAAATACATTCCCAGTTTAGTCAAAACATCTTCGAGAATCGGTTCCAGTTTAGCCTTCAATTCAATTATTTATTACTTTAAGCTACAAGCTTATCAGTATAAACAAAAATACACGCAAGATACACAGATAAATGAAATACATAGTTAAACATAAATCATAACATAACAACTGAATTAAGATCCGTTTAATTCCTTGTTTTATCTATTTCTATAGATGCTCCACAAGTGAGGTTAAGATTTGTCAATGCTACAGAAGGTGAGATGGTAACAATGACATGTGAGGCCAGTGATGGTAATCCGAACATTTACATGTATGGAGGATGGAGACATTTCTATGGATCAACTCTGATACGTGACACATTCACTGATGATGGAACTGTTGTGTCTAGCAATACGTTGACTATACACAATGTTTCTTACCAGGACATTGGGACATATCAATGTGAGGCAGGAAACAACATACTCAGTGCTGACAACAAACTATTACAAGAAGCAACAGGAACATTCAGTGTTCAAAGTAAGTTGTAGTCATCATATTCTTTCTTAGTTGTTTATTAGAAGAAGCAACATTCAGGAACCATCAGTGTTCAAAGTAAGTACGGTCATAATAATCTTTTTAACTTGTGTAATTTATGTTGGGACAAGTTGATATCTAAAGAAGAATAGGCAGAATGGACAACAAATAAACTCTTGAAGTAATTCGCTGATATGTGGGTAGGAGGTAGGTGGTTAGGTAGTTAGGTCGCTGGATTGATGTGTGGTTGGGGAGGAAGGGAGGGAGGTAGGTATATAATTGTTCATTGTGTTCACTCCATTTCAATTTTATTGCACTGCCACTATATTAAACTTTTGTTTAATGAACTATATTTCAGCACCACCAAAGTTCGTGTATTATCAACCGATCTATGTCACAGAGAAGGACACGGAATTCAACTTGACAATAAAATATATATGTTTTCCTGATGCAACACACTTAAAAGTGAAAAACAAATCTGCTACAATTGTGGATGCATCAACAGACCCTGTGATTAAACATCGACCTGTCACTGTTGAAGTTACATTTTATGATAAAATAGTACAACTCGGTGGTCAAAGTATATATTTGGAGTTTCCAGTTTTTCACATCGAACAGGAGGGAGAATATACATTGTTATTGACTTATAACAATAACATAACAACAAAACATTTTAGAATTTTAATATCAGGTATGCCATACTGTATTATTTCCAACAATTGTTAAACTAATATTGTTCAATCATTTATAGTTAAATTAGTTTCAAACTTATATCCTCCATTTGTTCACCTGACTTAAGTAACTCTTATGCTATATAATCTGTTTATCCTACATCCTTTATCTCTAAACAATTGTGGTATCACTCTATAAAAACTAATACAACTACTTTTTAATTACCCTAACATATTAAATCCCGAGGACAAGTAGTTGATATTAGACCAAATAGATGTCGTTAATCGAATTGCGATGCCGTGCATTCAGTTATATAATTTAAATATTGTGATGTTGTATTTCATGTAGTTTAATATTGTTATTATTACAAAGATGTGATTTAGTTTCATATTTTGAATATTTCGAGGTTGATGTTTTTTCATTTAACATCGTAAAAATTGTTGTCATGAGCTTTTACATTCTTGTGCAAGTATCTGCAAGTCCTGTTTGTGCAAGTGTTCTTTTAATGAGTAATTTAAGTGAATTACTTTCTTTAGATAACATATATATTTGCTTTACTGTATCGAAAACCTTGAGGCCTCACAGTAACAAAGTATACGTTTCTGGTGGAATATTCAATTTACAAATTCATTCTGATTGTGTTTATTTATTGATGTATTTATTTGTTTATTAAGTGACAGCTTTTGAGGCAGGGTTATACACTACCCAGACGTTACTCCTCATCGCACTACCTTAACCGCTCTGCTCTCATGATCATGTTGC
>JAUMGZ010198325.1:0-12703 GCA_032359645.1 Pododesmus macrochisma | reverse complement strand
TTGTCTAAAACATATATTCAAATGAATGATTTTAAAATTCCTATTTCGACTGCACACACACCCTCATTGTTGGCAAGGTAATTTTGTTATAGTATTGTTAGGTACGGGTTACTTAGTCTAAGTTGATCTGGGTCTTGTCTATTCTAGATTTATTTTCCCCTGGGGTCCGTTGAAGGTGGTTGATTCGTAGCTGAGCTTCGGGTAATTTTCAAGTTCCTCTTAATCATTTGGTCTGTTTGACGTCACTGTAAAATAATATTAAATCTTCGGTGACCCGTCTCAATTTGTAGGTTCATTCTTTTGAATGGTTTTTTTTCCCGATTTAAAATTTATCGTCTAACAAAACAAAATATGTAATTGAATCATATTTGCTTCAAGAATGTTTAACACCACATAGTGGTTATACCCCATTAAATAATTTGAACTTGGCAAAACATACAGAACAGATGCTCCCTAAATGATCATTATATTTTATGTTTTTTTTAATCTTTGCATCGTTTTGCACTTATTTTTGAAAACAAGCTTTTAATCATTAGTAGTTTTCCGTTCGATTTACCTTGAACAGGTGTTGGCACAGGTGTTGCGGTTTACCTATACGCGTACCTAGAATTTTATATAGAATTATATAGGCACCGGACTTTCCATGTGAATCACATATTTTCCCCTCAAATGCCAGAATTGTTCGTCATTTTTTGAAAACAATTTAATATCTTTCAGAAGATATAAAGAAATATACTTAATAACAATAATAACTTAATACAAAATAACTTCGGACAAACAAAGTTTGAAAATGTTTGGTAGTGCTACTATAAACATATAGTGAATAATCAAACAAGAGGCCCATCGGGCCTTAATGTCCATCTGGTTGAAATAGGCCAAAAACTTAATATTTGCATTTGAATACGTTTGACCACAGGGATATGCCTTAAACAAACTTGGTTGTCCATGCCCTTAAGTAATTACATAACAAAGCATTAAGCTCTAGACTTCAAGTTTACAAGAAGCTTTTTGAAATTTTGTCAAATTTGTCCCCATTTGGTCCAAAAAGAAGGCGCCCCTGTGGACCAAGACCCTTCATTTGAACAAATCTGAACCCCCTTCCCCTAGGGATGCCTTCAACCAAGTTTGGATGAAATTGGTTCAATATTTTTGGACAAGAAGTCAAAAATGTGAAAAGTTAACACATTTGCTGTAGTGTTGACCTTTGACCCCAAAAACGCATAATCCATTTCTGACCCTAGAGTCACGCCTTGAACAAACTTGGCTCTCCTTACCCTAAAGTTACTACATACCGAAACATTTAACTCTAGGCCTTCTAGTTTATCAAAAGATTTTTGAAATTTTGTCAAATTTTCCCCCTTTTGGCCCCCTAGTGAAGCCCCCTTGGGGCCAAGCCCCTTCATTTAAACAAATCTGACTCCCCTTCTTATACGGATATTTCCTGCCACGTTTGGATGAAATAGATCCAGTGGTTTGGGAGGAGATGTAAAAAATGTGAAAAGTTAACATATTTGCCATAGTGTTGAACTATGACCCCAAAACGCGTAATCCATATTTTACCCCAGGGTCACTCCTTAAACAAACTTGGTTCTCCATGCCCTTAAGTTATTACATACCAAAACATTAAGCTCTAGGTCTTCTAGTTTATCAGAAGATTTTTAAAATTCTGTCAAATACCCCCTTTTTGCACTTAGTGGCGCCCCCTTGGGGCCGTGCCCCTTCATTTGAACAAATCTGAATTCCCTTCTTCCCCTAGAAATACTTCCTACCAAGTTTGGATGAAATGGGTCCAGTTGTTTGGGAGAAGAAGTCGAAAATGTGAAAAGACGGACGACGGACGGGATTCGTATGTGAAAAATCCATCTTGGACCTTAGGTCTAGATGGACTAAAAAATTGTAGACCACAATATTTCAACCTAAAAATTAAAATACTTCTCATTTTATGCCAAATATTTCAATCACATATTCACTAACTTAAAAAAATAATTTTTTGGGGAAATATAGCTTATCAAAAGTTCGGACATTTAACGAATGAAATATGTGTTGTGTGAAAACTTTGTGAAATTTTGTGATCAGTCAACAGGTGAATCGTGTACAGGTAATAACTTAGAGGTCAACTATAATATATACCAAAGTCCATATAAAATGCTTGCTCATTTAGAATTTTTTTTTAGAATTAATTTTAATTTTTCTTCAAATAGTAATTTGTGGGACTTTTGTTTATTATTTTATGTTATTATTCTATCAATAACAATGTGTGTACATGTACTATATCGATTATAGTTCTTGGATTATGTCGTCTGATATCATTACAAATTAGCTAACAAAGACACATAACGTGCAATTTCATTTCAGGTAAATAACGTGAAATATGTTGTTTTTTTTTAAATTGAAATGACCAACCGCGTTAACAATAAGTGTATGATTTTTTATGAAGCCTCTTTTATAAATTGTTAATAAAAAGAATGTACGTAATTCATAAGCAATGTTCATTCCTTTTAGAGACATATTATTAGAATTATTTTAACGTATTTCTTTGAAATAATTTTATTTCGAAAGTCCTTAACTAATGTGAATGTATGCCCTAGCTCTGAATCTTTGTTTACCGATGCGAAAATTCCTGATGGTTGATGCCCCTAGGGACCAGACATACGCCACTAATCCAATCAAGGCTACCTACACTATCTCACGATACGATATCTATTATAATAATACCTGATATAAAACTCAATCGTTGTGTCATCACAGACAGGAACAAATATAGAGAGAGAAACTATCAGCTTTATATTAACTCGCGATCGTACACATGCATGCAGTCGTTAATTTCTAAAGATATATACATCTGAGCCGTGTGATCGACAAAAGATATCTTCCTCTCACTTATAATTTTACATTTAACAGATTAAATTATTCTTACAATATTATAAAACGATTGGTACTAATACAATAATTACTTCGTTCATGATATGGAATATATAAATATAAAGAACTATGCGTCCGTCAGACGTAGTAATGGTTAAGATACAAAAGAATGTATGCATACATGAAATCTGGGATCAATATAATTGATTCCAGGTGAAATATACACTGTTAGTAAAACAGAACTTTCTTAAAAATTAATTCCAGATCCGGATTAAAAATACGTGCTCAAGATAATACTGACTTTGATTATTAGGGAATTAATGTAATAAGGATATTACCTCCGATCCTCTTCTCGATTTTTCATTCTATTTAATTAGTGTTAGTGCAGTATTTGTTCTTTTTATTTGAAGCTACAACAAACAATTAGAACTTGAAAACTGATTATGAAATTGTGAAAGATTTAATTTGTTTTGTCTTGTCCGTATATGTTGTAACAGTAGTATACGAGACTTTAATCGTACATCGTACGAAAGGATCATCTTCTCTACCGTGTTATTATGGTGACAATCATCTACCTGAATCAAGTATGGAGTACCTATAAACTGAACGAGTTGTGGGGGTGACCTGCACCACAGGTAAATTTTAATCCCATATGCCCTTTTGAATTAAGGGTTACCTGCCCTTTTCCGAAATCAACGCTGGTAATGTATACATTTGAGTTCTAATACATTTTATAGTTTAATATGTATATTTGTACCGAAGTCAGCCTGGGCCCCATCCCAGGGTCTCGTATATCTTGTCTGGGAACAATAAAAAACGTTTTAACGTGTGTCTTTACTTCACAATATTTGCCTTGAATAAAACAATAACATATATGTGGAACTCGTCTGCAGTCGTTTTCTCACTTAATTTTAACACGCTCAGGATAACAATTCTTAATTACAAGTCTAAAAGATGAATATCAATAACGAGAAAACCAAAACAAAAAATACACATAGAAACAAGGACAAATATGACCAACAACAAAATAAAAACAGTTGTCGGGCAAAACTATGGTGGTTGATTTTGGTCATTGTCGCTGTGTATTGCGTTCCGACAAAAGTACTGCGTCAATGCGACAAAATAACACGACAACATTTTATCGTCGCGATACTTGTGTCGCATTGGCGCGGTACTTTTGTCGCGTTGGCGCATTGGCGCCCCGACAATTATAATAAGAATTATTATAACAACGCAACAATGGCAACAATTAGGCCATACAAAATGCATACCGAATCGGTAAATTCCCAATCACAATGAAATAATGCATATAAGGTTTTAACAAATCTCATAACTAGACTGTACCAAGTGCTTTTATTTTATTTGTTTAAGTTAATTCCGTTTATTTTTTAAGTGACCAATATGAATACCAAAAACATCTCAATTGCAATATATAGCACATTGAGGAGCCGAAGAGTGGATCACGAACTGAAAATGAAACCAGGTTTGTGCGAAAAGTGATCGTTTCCTGTTACATATTTGACACCCTCCGTAGCAACTCGATATACTGTTCAAACTTGCAAACTGTTCATGACGTATTATCGTGAGCTAATCGTTTTCACCGAGGACGAACCACGACCCTACTCATCAACCTCTCGGACTCGGAATGTACTCGGAACGTATTGGCTCTGAAAATTAAGCTTTGCGTAGCCAGGGCCATGGCCGTCTGAGGGCGGGGATCGAGGGGGCAATTGCCCCCAGAATTTTGTAATGTTTCTTATTTTCTATGACGAAATTTCAGGCAAAACGGCAAATGTATGCGTGCGGTAGAAAAAATGGTTTGCTTCCCTACCTGTTTTCCCCAGACTACGGCCCCGGTGGCTCAGAATTCCGGTTTATCGAGATACTCGACACATTCCTTCCCTCATGAGACGACGGATGACACCTTAGCAGCTTATTCCTTCGTGGCCACCTTGTTTTGCTTCCGGCTTTTGATAGACGTTCGTGATGTTTCACAATTATTTTTATAGTTGTATTTGCTTTCGGGTTTTCAATGACTATTTTTCGATGAGAAAACAGTACAGCACATATAAATTAAATACACTAAGGCTCTGTTTAAAAATATCAATCTTTTACGTTCATTTTGCCCACTATAAATGTGTTTATTAACACGCTAGGGGGACAACCAGTTAAGATAAAACAACCGTAATATTATAAAATGTGTTTTTTATGAACTTTCTGGAATCTGTGTTGGGATAATTAAGATACAGAATAATATAAACAAGAAAATTTATATTGACGCACGCATCAAAATGGGCCGAAAAGCAGTTGATTATATATAATATAGTTAATCGTAATGCGCAAGGCACTTACACGGGGTAGTGATTGTTTTCAAAATGGAAAAATATCTAAACAAATCATGCAAATATGCTTAGTTTTTTTGTTATGTATTGTCTTGTTCGATTACTGTTAATTGCATGCACGTGCTTTAATTATAATTCAATAATAAACACTTGTACATATTACACTTAGTTTCATGAAGATACTCGAGTTTCACCAGAACACTGCCAATAATGCAGGTAGTCGTAGACGACTTCTTCGTGGTGAAATTGTATTATAAAACTAATCCACTGTGCATAATAGTTGTCTTTAAATCATGAATATCAGGACAAAAAATACTGGATGAATCTCGGAACATAAAAATGTGAAAATAAAATTGATTAAGTTGTATGGTTTAAAAAAAAAAGAAAATAATGAGTAAACTTGTTCAAAATGTGAGGTGCACAATTTCCATTACTACCCAAGAATTGTTTTTCTAAAGGACTTTTAGAAAACTTAAGGTTATTGGATTATATAGACGTGAGAGGTACTAGTAACCAGTCTAACAACTCGCTCAACTGTATTGATGTAAATAGTGTTTAGTTCCCAACAACGAAGGGACACTGTCAAATCCTAAAACTATACAATAGAATGGACCGGCTCCTGCCGGCCCATAATAATATGTTTCATTATATTTTAGTTTATATTTTTCAAGTATATCAATCGACTGAACAATTTATGTAAAATTATTAGAAACAAGAGAGGCCCATCGGGCCTTAACGGTCACCTGAGAAATCCAGGTCAAACATTGGTCAAACATTTTTATAAGTTATCATCTATATAAAGATTGCCCTGCCCCTTATGAACCTTCCCCTTCCCACCTCTACTTGAGTTTAATTCTGATCTTCATCATCAAAGGATCACTTAGTGTAATGTTGGTCAAAATTCACCAGTTAGTTTCAAAGATGTCTTTGAAGGTTTTACACTGGGATCCTTAATGGCCCCACCCCTCAGCCCTTTGAGGGTCGACCCCTTCTTAGGTAAGATTCTGATCATCATCATCTAGCCATCATTTTGTGAAAGGTTGGTCAAAATCCACTAGTAAGTTTCACAGGAGATGTCTTTTGAAGGTTTTGCATTAGTGGCCCCTTATGACCCACCCTAAAGCTCCACTGGGGGTCAGTCCTGTCTTGAGTATGAATTCTGATCCTTATCATCGATTTAAGCATCATTTTGTGAACGGTTGGTCAAAATCCACTGGTAAGTTTCAGAGATGTCTTTTGGATGTTGCACTCTGTAACCCCTTATGGCACCGCCCCTCAGCCACCACAGGAGGTCAGCCCCTTCGTGGGTATAAATTCTGATCCTTATCATTTAAGCATCATTTTGTGAAGGGGTGGTCAAAATCCACCTGTTAGTTTCAGAGGAGATGTCTTTTGAAGGTTTGTGCACTCTGCGACCTCTTATGGCCCCGCCCCTCAGCCCTAGGGAGTCAGCCCCTTTTTAAGTATAAATTCTGATCCCCACCATAGCTAGGCTGATGATTACCACCAAGTTTCATCAAAACCTGATTGACGGTTTCTGAGGAGAAGTCGAAAGTATGATTGTTTATGAACGACGCACGACGCACGACGACGGACAAAAGGTGATCACAATAGCTAGTCACCTCAAGTTTTTCAAACGTCAGGTGACCTAATAAAATCTTGATATTTAAGTATCGACTTTAAAATATTGTTTTAACTCGGATATGGAAGACCAAATCACCTTTTTTTCGCTTTCATTCAAAGTTTGTGTTGCGAAAGGTTAAACTAAGATTAATTCGTTGATAATAACTACGTTAACTTTGGAATGATAATATGGGAAAATAAATAGAGGCTGATTAGATTGAAAGATTTTAAAGACATGGGATAGACCATTGATACACAGATAAAAGTAGAAAGTATTATTTAAAAAAAAGGGAACTGTTTGAACTGTAATCACGAAAAAACAACGATTTTGGGTCACTTTCAACGTTATTTTGATGCATTTTTAACATTTAGTAGCAAAATGTACATTTTGCTGTATATAAAAATAATCGTTCAAAGCCCGGCCTTTATTCACGATACCCTTGTTCGACCTACGGACACGTATGCGCAGGATGTTGTTTTGAGAAAAAAGCATGTCGTCCAAATCCATAACTGGTCGTGGTAGACCGACAACTTTAACGGACTCCATGTGTGAAAGGAATCGAAAGGATATAGGAGCAAAGGCCAATATATGAAAGGAACACGACAGCTGGATGGAATTAAAGGCATCTTTGAATGTGAAAACTCATGCCGAAGTGCATGTGGTTTAGATTGTCATTTATAGAAGTGTTTAACAAAATTATAATAAAACCAATACGTTCTCCATAAGTAATTCACAAAATAAATACTCTTTGGTGACCCGGTGTGGACCGTCAATATGTCCGAATGCTTTTGAAATGTCCATTTAAACTTTCTATTGAGAGGCATAAAGACAGATTTTTTGACTACATATGTACACGTGAACACGAAGAAAAGAGGTGAGTATATTCATGTGTCAAAGTTAATTTCGTCGGTCTTACAATGCATAGCCTAGTCGCGCGAGATTCTCGGAAAAAAATACATGTATAATTAATGAGGCCGATGTAAACAGACGACCAACAATAATCTACTATATTTTGTTAATTCAGATATTTAGAGAATCGGAAACGGCGCGTTAGTACATTTTAACATCATACCTATTGAATCACATCAAGTCTGCACTTTTACAGATACCAAACTTAGACAAGAAACTCTTGCATCATATACGTTTAATATATCGTGTTTAGGCCGTGTTTAGGCTAAGTTGCCATAACAACGCATAAACTATACAGCCGTGGAACCATACTTCAGAACTGTTTTGACCTAAACATCAGTTGGGTTGTAGCCACCAACGTACATAGTTGTGTTCAGTTTCGAGTAGCCACAAAACCATCAAAATGGCAGAAGAACTAGACATGTTTAACAGGGATTCAAACAGTATTAATACAAAAATGCAATCTAAAACATGCCTCTGATAAATTTGGTATGTACATATGAATAAGCTATTAAATGTTTCTTTGTTTACCAAAATATGTATATAGGGTTCAATTTATTTTATGGATTAAGCATCTAAAAAGCACAAGTCCTCCACGGTTGAATTAAACACCTTTTCAGAGAATTATATGCAACAGTTCCCACTTAGGGTGCACATTCTTGACTTTATGGACTCAATGATGTTATCTCAATAGTTCATGACAAACTGGAAGGTAGCTATCCAGCAGTTGTACCCCACGAATATGGTTTTATGTTAACACAAGACGAAACAGGATCAACAGAACAAAAGTAATTGACAAACAAACAATAGCTTCATCAAAAAGTCACTACGAGAATGAACCAGCTAAATCACGATGGTAATAAAGGACAAAAGCCTCACCTCTAAAATAGTCTTGCCAAGTTTTTTTTAGATATGCGCGCAGTCAAAATAGGAAGTTTTAACGTGTTTTGGACAAACCAATTTTCATCAGCAAAGGTGACGTTGTAACGTACATTTTAAAAAGTAGGAAGAGAAAAGTGAAATAAGATTAACATCTCTGTGCCTTTAAACCCTCGAATATTTCCACGTGGCAGCAATAGAAGATATATGTTTTATATAAAAACATTCATAGATGGATCAGCATGAATAATAAAAGCATATATGATTATCACATAAAGAGACACACAATTACAATGTTGTATTTAAACTGTTACAACATATCCGAACAACTGATTATTTAGATCAAGTCAACAGAAATATCTTAATTTTCCATTTGAATCGTAGATTATAACGTATATAACAAAACAGAAAATTCTATAAAACATTTGTGATTTAAAATATTACTAATTATATAAATGGTAAAATGTTTTTATTTGGTAGTCATGTACAAACGTGTCACGTTGATTTATTTGTATTACTGTGGGATTTACACGAATGTAGAATTATGATGACATTGCTTATCGGCTTCATGGACGTTTGTTTTACATGTACTTTTACAACCTAATATGTTTTCTGTGGTGGTTTATAATGAAGATATGTGGCAAGTAAAGAACAATATTGTATTTCAGTATTAAATATATATTCTAGTATTCAAAGATATCTTGTTAAAATTGCTCGCAACTAAGATAAAAAAGGCGAACAAAACTAACTTAATCATTAGTTTAAACAAAACCTCAAGATATAGCTGATTTTGGATTATACCTACCATTATGATAGCAAACATTCAATAACGAAATATCATTATTGTTTCACTAACCACCAATAATTAATGAGGGCGGTTAGTTGTTAAGATAATTTAAAACACCATGAAGTTTATTTATTAAATATTTAAATGTATGTCTATACTTTAAACTTCTAGTCTTATGTGGGAAATGAGAAGGTTGAGGCCTCATTAACCGGTTAAACCAAACCTGCCTTGTTTCGAGAATTCGCACGGATAACTAATCTTAAGGATTGTTGTGATGTCAATTCAATTCCTAATATTCTGGTGCTTAATTGTTTGATGCAGTTATTGTTTGTTTGCCAATGTCTCTCGCTCTGTAGAGTTCATTCATACTGTTGTTGCCTAGAGGACTTTCAATACGAATGTCCTATAACAAATTTGTGCAACTCAATTTTCTTTCTATATACGCTTTTTATGCCTTTCATAGCATACTATTATTATATTGATTACAATTTTAGAGTCAAACACGTAACTGTTAACCTTACTGTAAATATTCTAAGTTAAGAGTGTCAGCATTTATTTTGCAAGTTCTTTACATGCTGTTGGGCTGATAAAATAGGAAATAATATGTTTATTAAAATCATATTGATTGCCGATTTAGAAGTCAAGAGAGTTACTGTTAACGTAACTGTTTATACTCTGAGTTACGAGCGTCAGCGTTCGTTTTGCAAGTGTAATATAACTTGTTAAGACGTGGGATATTTTAACTAATGGTATTTAAATGGTGTTTATTTCCCTTTTTTAGTTATCTAGGAAACTCACTTATAAATATTATTTTAACTGTATAGAATGGTGTATTCATGTGAACGTTGTGCATATGGTTTATGTAATAGAACGTATTTATCAGTACATGTAAAAACCTACAGCCAGCTGTACGTATAAAACAGCACTCTGTATGTACATGGGTAGTATTAATTAATCTTATTATTGAAATATCTCTATGTCAATGTATAGCCTAAAGCTGTCTTTATATAAGTCGGACAGTGTTTGAATACTGGAGATCGAGCGTAAGAAAGGGGACGAATTTACTTTCTGAAAAGAGCAGTATCTCAGTTATTTGGATTCCAGATAGTAACGCTTTTGTGTATTTATATTTTGGACATTATTATACAATTCTATTAGTTATACATAAGTCTTTCTATGTTTTGTTACACAAGTTCATCTCATTCTCGGTCTGATAGGAAAGAATGTGTTTTTGATCAAAATAAGGCCATTCTACGCTTGTGACATATTACACATATGATATAGAAGTCCATGGTGTTTCCTTTTAGTAGTTAATAATTGTATTTTTGTTCATCATTGTCATTTTATTTACCCGAGCCAATGGACCTACGCTTTTTTTTTTATATTTTCCTGGTTTTTCCTATTTGCTACTATCTAATATAACAATAACACATACACTCATTGTTTTAAATAATGACACAATATGACATTTCATATTTTCACAGACTTAAGGATTATTGTTTTCTCTTGTGATTGGATTTACAACAGAAAATATGAAGAGAGGATATTTTAAAGAATAAGATTGTTGTTTGTTAAAGAAGAATGTAAATGTGGAGACATTTCAAGTAAAACAAGTTTTGTCTTCTAGCCCCCGTCCCATAAAGACAAAAACAAAACTATAATTGGAAGTGATCTTGCCTCATGTTGCGAATCATATGTTTTCGAATTGGTAAAGTACACACGAATTCAAATAGCGAATCAATACATTTGCTCTCTTGGTCTTCAAAAAAACCTTTAGGGTGTCAAATATTTTTATATGGTCTCATATATTATCACTATATATTAATTGAAATCAATTTCAATAACGATTGTTCTGTTGATCCTATTTCGTTTTTTTTTTACATACAGCAATAAACAAAAGCGTTATCAAGATATTACTGTTGTGTTTTAGTCGCTAATTCGACATAGGATTCAGTTGGGTAGTAACCACGTACATATTTAATTGTGTCCTGTTTCGACAAACCAAAAACCATAAAAATGGCAGAACAACGTGTACTTGTTGTTGTGGTTGATACAAGTGTATATTGTTCAATTTTGCTTAAAACCTACAAATACACGTAAGTTGTTACACATGATGTGACAGGTACAAGTGTAGGTATATACAAGGGCATATACGGGCCGATGTTCGAATCTAAATATAACGAAATACAAAAGGCACATCGGGCCTTAACATCAATCTGGTCGAAACAGGCCAAAAATTAAATATTTGCATTCTAATACTTTTGAACCCAAGGTCATGCCTTAAACAAACTTGGTTCTCTATGTCCTAAAGTTATTGCATAACAAAGCATTAAGCACTTGAAGATTTTTGAAATTGTGTTAAATTTTCCCAATTTGCCCCCCCCCCCCCCAAAGGCGCCCCTAGTAGCCAAACCAAATCATCTTGACACATCTGAACCCCTTCCCCTAGGGATGCCTTCTACCACATTTGAGTGAAATTGATCCGGTAGTTTTAAACTAGAAGTAAAAAAAATGTGAAAAGTAAATACATTTGCAATAGTGTTGAACTTTGACCCCAAAACGCGTAAAACCCTTGTTTGACCCCAGGGTCACGCCTTGAACAAACTTGGGTCTTCAAGCCCTTAAGTTACTGCATACCAAAGTATTAAGCTCTAGGCCTAATAGTAATTAGAAGAAGATTGTTAAAATTGTGTCAAAGTTTCCCCCCTTTTGGCCCCTAGTGGCGCCCCCTTTGGGTCGAGTCCTTTCATTTAAACAAATCTGAATTCCCTACTCCTCGGGATACTTCCTACTTAGTTTGGATGAAATTGGTTCAGTGGTTAGGAAGAAGAAGTCGAAAAAATTAACAGTTAACGACGACGACGGACGCCAACGGTGGTGACTTTTTGTGGAAGCTATTTTTTGTTTGTCAATAACGTGTGTTCCGTTGATCCTATTTCTTCTTGTTTTTGACGGTATGACGAAATTTCCTCCCTCTCTTCTTGTCTGACGACATTAAACTGATAGCATCAATCATTTTAGCATTGTTTACCAATTTATTTGTTTTTATGCGATTTGGCTCTTCCATCTTATTTCATTTTCTAATCCGAAACCTGTTTTCTTAAAATTCTACTCAAGGATTTCCCTAACAGTTCGCACCAATCAATCTACACTTTATTGGAAAAGTGTACTACTTTGAAGTGAACAAAATAGCAATTCGAAAGGACGAAAATATACAATGCCGCCAAAAAACAGTATGAATAGGATCAACAGAACGAGAGGCATTGACAAACAAACAATAACTGCGTCAAATAATGAAGC
>JAUMGZ010198314.1:0-12704 GCA_032359645.1 Pododesmus macrochisma | reverse complement strand
TACTTTAAAAATAATTATCAAACATTTTCTCGAAACGCTCGGAAAACAAAACATTTAAACTCTATACGCAACATTAGTATACCATGTAAAATATTAAAATAACAAGGATAAATATATCAAAGAACATTCCTGGTAAATATGGTGAAATAACTAGTGCACACATCACGTGACACATGTACCTTGCGTATATATGGCTGAATTACTAGTGTAAACAAAACGGAATATACCATTTTTAACATCAAATGAGAACATCCAAGCTTAAGGTAGTCCAGTGGTCAGCCTCAACACAAAATAAAAAAAACAAAAATAATTGTGCTTGTCCTCGGGGATAACTTTTTGAATTTTATGAAGAAAAAACTGGTGCTTACCTTTCATTTCAGAAAGATAATATTAATTGTAGTGGGTACCTGGAAATAGGCAACATTTTTGTTTTTTTGTTTTTTGTTTTTTCAGAGCAGCAATGAATGGAAAATGCAGCTAAATCACTTACTTATGCATCACACAATACTTCTGAATAAAATTAACAATAAAGGTTTATAATGGGAAAATTGTAATTTTCGACACTATATATTGACAACCAGGTACTGTAAAAAGTAAAAAAAAAAAATCTGTCACAAACACACATGATCAATGTAAAAATCAAACTTAATATTCTTTAGATATCTCATTTTCAAAAACTTACAAAATCACAATGGGTACCTATAGTTTTCTTTAAATAAAAAAACAGTGATGTTGTATTTTTAAAGAGTCGTCAAAGTAAGTAAAAGGTGAAAAAATTCAAAAATTCAAAATAAATCTTGCACACAATTCCAACTAGATTTATGAAAACAAATTCAAACATTGCTGACCCGTGGACCACCTTCAGGCAATACGCGGTTGAAAAAACTACTTGATAATTGTTTTCAAATTTGTTCCATGTGTTTTAATCCTTAATTACAATAGAGCTTTAAATATAAAGAAAAACATGAGAAATCTATCAAGTTGTTTTTCTGATATTCCATTTTTTGTGAAATTTCAATAATACAAAAATGTACAAAATGTATGACATTTTTTTTATGTTGATGATTATAACCTATATGCTGTTACATGATTTTGAAGTTTCATTTTTTACGAAGTTCTCAAAAAACTGTATTTTCACAAAAAGTTGACTTCACTTTGGATTTTTCTCAAATACTGTCAAAGTATTTATCAAGTATTTTTCACCCGTGTATTGCCTTAATTACTTGCAACAGGACGCGCGACGAATATATTTGATCTTTATATTCAGTGATTTATGATCACTGATATATTTGGGAAAATAGGTACGCGACTTAAGTAGAAGTTTGACGCGATAACGCTACATGTACTATGCATTATTCTGTTTATGACATGTATCAACGTGTAAGTAAAAAATAAAAATATTTTTTTTTAACCGAAGATTTTAAATATGTTGTTTGTGTATATTTTGATACTCTTAAAATGGTATGCACAATATGGTATAGCAGATCGCCAACTGTGTCATATGTAACCATACCAGCCATTGTATTCGTGTGATATTGTATGACAAGGAGTTACACAATGTCCGTATACATACTTATATAGGCTCGTAGATTGGTAGTTGTGGCTAATGTGAACGTTGTTATTCTCAAAGGTGCGGGTTACAAACTCGCCCCCACCCCCTAATGTATGTATATATATATATATATATATATATATATCCTTCAAGTGAAACAACTTTCCAAAGAACAAATACGCACTTGATAGATTTTTTCACATATGTAATGATGTCAAATCTTTCTAATATATGGCTCAATTTAAAGAGGAATGTCTAAGCATTCCATGGAGTATTCATATGACGAAATCGCTCATGTGTTGTAAGAGATATGACATCTAAAATTTTAAATTTCAAGTCAAGTTTTTTAAGAAGACCAATGCATGTCGCCTCGAAACGCCGGTTGTGTGCTAATGGGCAGCACTTTTACCGAACGAATATAAAACAAAATCTACTCTTGTGGAGACGTTAGATATATAAATCCATGCCCAAATACATAACAGTGATATTCTCGTTTCTCATCTATGACTTGAAATTGGAGTCAACATCAAAGTTAATTTACATTCTTTGACCTCGACCGCCATGTCTACTGTCTAGTTCAATGTGCTTTCTGAACGTTTCTAGATTTCAAGAACGTTATGGGGACGATGTTTGCGGCGGAATGCTCTGCATTTACTGTTTTCTTGTACACACAAACCTTGAAAATTATTTTAGAAATAGTATTTTTTTCCGTGTATATGTATAATTAAGGAACAGTTAGATTTTATTATCTAGAATATAAACACGCACTGATGTTAAACACAAAAAGAATTAGTATGTTCCATTTGTTATAATCCGTTTGATCTAAGAACGATTATCTGGAATGAACCAATATGAAAACGTTTTAGAGAGGTCATAAACTAGTGTTATTATAGACTGGTTCTCTCCCTTTGTTACGCTGTTCTCTCTCCGCCAGAGAGAACCAGTCTAGTGTTATTAAGAAATGTGACGTTACCTGATTCTCCACCATCAGCTAGCACGCGCCCACCCCATACTGTAGTTGTATAGTTAACGAGTATACGCCCGCCACTACCAGAACCTCCAATACCCAGTCCAGATCCACCTCTTGCGCACAGCAAACCAGAACCTAGAAAATGGTTTGTTTTCAAATGTATCGTCCCCCCACTACCGCCTCCGCCATTGGCACCACTTGCCGCGTTACCGTTGGCGGACACTTGACCAAGTATGTGTGCATAAGATGTCGCCACGATACCGATGTATCCACCACCGCTGCCACCAAGAGATCCACCGCCCCCACTTCCCAGATCTGCAGGGTTCCACATACTTCCATAGGCTGGAGCGTCTGATACTGCTAGGTATGATCCACCGGGAGATCCACCACGTCCACCATAACTTCCTGTCACCAAGAGAATAGAAACAACATTGTAATTTAGTAAGATCGCTCATGCAATGCTGCCCGCATCTCTATAACGTGGAGTATGATAATGGTTCTTTTTAGAAATAAGTTTCTGAATATAGTAATTCAAGAACCAAACAGAAACACTAGATCCGGATTACTCAAAGAAGAAAAAAAAGTTCTTGGAATAAAGTTTTTAAGCGACAATTTACAAAAATGAGATGTCTTTTCATAAGATAATATATCTAGTCTTAGAATTAGACAAATCTTTGAGCAACCAAGTCATAAGAATAAGCAACGTTGGAATATATTTAAAATCAACATGTAAAAACAGAATACAAAAATGGAATAGAAACGAAAACAGAATAGGAAAAACAAACAAATACATTCAATGGAATAACAGAATAGAGAAAACACAATTCCAAAAAGAAACATTAGAATAGAGAAAACAGAATACAATTAATAGAGTAGAAACAGCATCAGGCATAGCGAAAACTAACATCGAAACCGTGTCTGCTTGTAACATGTCGCACTGATGGTGACTATTATAGTACCGTCTCACTGAACGCCGCGTTGGCATGATACTTCACTTGGTCCCATTATCTTGAAACCGAGCAAACAAGTCCTTCTTCTATCCACGATGCTTTATAGCACTGACTTATGTCACCACGCAATTTGTCATAACGACGCAATTTGTAATAAAATTTTCAAACTTTAATGTTTCCATCTTTTTTGCATTGAAATATTAGATACAGTTGTGTTGATATGTATTTCGTGTCAACCGAACTATTTGAACGTCAAAGTATGAATTTTTGAACTTTATTAAACTTTATTACAAATTGCGTCGTTATTACAAATTGCGTGGTGACAGCGCTTATCAAGGAGCGAGAAAGTTGTAGGTACGACGCGCCTCGGGATCAAACATACAACCTACCGCCCATGAAGCGAACGCTCTGTGATCTGACAAACAATTGGGGAACAGCAACAAAAACTGAATACACTGTACAACAAGAGGTCCATAGGGCCTTAACGTCCATCAGGTTGAAATCTGCCCATTAGTTTCGGAGATGCTGTTTAAGGCAAACTGTCAAATGTACTGAACCTCTTCCCAAAGGAATGACATCTAACAAGTTTGAATGAAATTGGTCAAGTCAAAAATGTGAAAAGTTAACATATTTGCTGTAGTGCTGAACTTTGACCCAAAAACGTGTAACTGTTTTTTACACCAGGATAACGCCTTGAACAACTGGTTCTCCATGCCCCAAAGTTGCTACATACCAAAACAATAAGCTCTAGACCTTCTAGTTTATAAGAAGATTTTTGAAGTTTTAACACATGTTCCCCCTTTTGGCCCCCTAAAAGAGACCCCTATGGGCCAAGCCCCTTCATTTGAAAAATACCCTTCCCCTATGGATACTTCCTACCAAGTTTGGATGAAATAGGCCAAGTGGTTTAGGTCAAGAAGTTGAAAATGTGAAAAGTTAACACATTTGTCATAGTGTTAGACATTGACCCCAAAACGTGTAATCTATTTTTGACCCCATGGTCACGCCTTGTACACACTTGGTTCTCCGTGCCTTAAAATTACTACACACCAAAACATTAAGCTCTAGGCCTTCTAGTTTATTTAATAGAAGAAGATTTTTGGAGTTTTGTCAAATTTTCCCCCTTTAGGCCCCTTAGTGGCGCCCCCTGGGGACCCAGCCCCTTCAGGTCCTTCGGTCCAGATGAACTAAAAACAGAACAAAACAATAACATGAAAAACATAAACAATTGAACAGAACAAAATATAGAAATAAAGTTAATGTGTAGGCAACGCCGCTGTGCACAATCAGAATATACAAGAAAACTTATTGAAGCAAGCGTCAAAGTTTCGGGCCGCAAAACATGGTGTTAAGAGTTGGTGAATCAATTAAAAATAACCAAGCTGTACCTCGAAAGATGCGATTAATGCCCCGAGTAGGAATCGAGAAAAAAAAGTGTGTACAGTTCTCAACCACGTGCATACTGAATGCATTTATTAATATACTCCTTCAGTTTTGATTTAACCATTACCAATTACATGCAGTACAAGTTTAGCGGGCACACTTTTCATCATGTTTTTGTTTTCGATCGTTTCTTGTCTGAATAGTTTTACCATTCAGTTATTTTGTTATTATTTATGTTTAACTATGTACTTCGTTTATTTAAGTATCTTGTGTGTATTTTTGTTTATACTGATAGGTGTAGCTTTAGGTAATAAATAATAGAATGTCGGAATCAGAAGCGGATCAAACAACTAATTTAAATTAGATGGTGTCTTCACTACATTAAAACTAGGACAGTCAGTGAAAAACCCGAAACATATTTGAATGCACAAAGAATTTGCAACATTTTAAATTATGTATGAACTCAGCATTGCATGCATATATTTTGAATCAACTGTCTTTTTGTTGTTTTTTCATATACATGTGAAAAGATGAGAGTAATACATGTTAATCATAGATAAAGTAAGACAATATGACATGTCTGGAGGACAGGACATATTTTATTATAGTAGTGTAACTCACTTCTTGCAGTGGTTCAATAGCGGCATTATATCAAAGTTTGCCCCGTGAAAGGATTAACCATCTCTTAAATACGTTGGGTGTTAAGCAAACGAAGGTAAATATTGTAAAAAAAACTTATCTTGGTATTTAAACTAGGGAAAGACATTTCAATTATCAGTCGGTGTGTGATCAAACACATATTAATGCATTCAAACGCACCAAATACTACATATACATGCAAATAACCGGAATTTATTAACAGACATGTTATCTTTTCCCGTTCTGTCCAGATAACTAGAAACAAAGGAACTTCACCAATCATTATGTATCGCTGGTTGTAAATGGACTTCAGACGGGCCCGAAACAAACTTGATATCCCATTAAACGTACACTATCTTTTCTGAAGTAAATGGTCAATCCACTGGTTAAATGGTAGGTGAAATAAAACGGTTTTTTTCTCAATAATATTATGTCATAAGAGGTGATGCAAATTATAATGTTAAATTAACTGTTTATCTTTTCACTAAAAATAAGTATCTTCTGTAGTAACCACAAACACATGCATACACATGAAACACACGCACGTCAAGCAAACACACACACAAGCACATACGCGCACAAGCACGCGCGCAAACATCTTCGCAAGCCAAGCCTCGTTACACTAAGTTTCACTACATTATAAACGAACTGAAAGGAAGTGATCCGCATACCATGGCTAGCGAAGATGGCGCGCACTTATATACTCACACACATTTTGCTTATGCTTGTAGTTCAAAGCAGGATTAACTCAAACAACTTTTGCTTCTGCCGTTACATATTTCGAAACTATACCTACATAAAATGTCAAAATTGTAATGAGTTTTTGTTATGTGTTACTTTAAATATAGCCGAAAGTGACTTCTTTAATTCACACACTACGTGTTCCTGGGTGTAATAAAATCTTTAAATTTTTAACATATAGAATGTAAGAGTTTCGTGTCAAAAGTTGGTATCTGAAAAAGTGCAGACTTGCTGTGATTCAATATATCTGATGTTAAAATGTACTGTAACTATCTTAATTAACAAAATATAGTAGATTGTTTTTGGTCATCTATTTACATCAGTCTTCTTTTGTTATACATGTAAATCACGCGCGATTACCATTATGTATTGAAAAAGCCCGACGAAAGTAGCTTTAATTGACACATGAATAAACTCAAAATATACACAGTCTCCTTTTTTCGCGTTCACTTGTACATTTTGTAGTCAAATAACCTTATGTTAGGCCTATCAATAGAAAGTTTAAATGGACATTTCAAAAGCATTAGGGCATATTGACGTTCAACACTGGGTCCCCAAATGTTATTTTTTTGTGAATTACTTATGGATAACGTATTGGTTTTATAATAATTATGTTAAACAATTAAACAACCCCACAGTCGTATTTTTGACACGACACTTTATACATCCTATGTTTATTGTGAATATTCTCATTATAAACAGTATCGTTTTTATTAGTTCCTGATTAGTACGTTTATGCGATTACGTATACGTGTCTCATAAGTCAATATTGGCTGGACATTTTATGTTTTCCTAAGTTTTGAATATACATATACTTGTTTTATGATGTAAAATATGTGACACGCTAATAAAATATTTCATTATTATAATCATTAATACTCTGATCTGAATAATTTTCTGAGCTGCATGTTGACTGGCAACGCATGGGGGACTCGATGATGGGCCGCCTGTCCAAACCTCCTCAGAGAAGATCAGTTATCGTTATCTCGCAGCAAAAAGACGATAATTATCTTTTTTTTCTACCCATAGGAAGCGTCAAGGCGATATAACGAAATGACACGGACTTCTTTTTAACTGTCAGCCAAGTGCAGCACAGCTTGCATTTTCCGTGACGCCATTAAATAAATAAATAAGAGTGTTCAACATAGCAATCGTCAGTTCTTACAGTAATTTATTCATTCACCCACCCGACTCTTACAGTAGAATGAAATGTTTTTGATGTGTTTTTCTACATATATACTGTTGATATTCCTGTCAATCTGGTCCCGTCTGTCGTGGCCGTTGCTCACTCAGGTTTATCATATACGTATTTTAGTTTTACGGCCTCTCTTGTAAGTCGTCATTTAATGTTAAGAATGCTTATTTTAAAATTTTGAAATGTTAGTGGTTTGAGGCCTCCACGGGTTAAGTAGGAAAGTTGGTAGTCCATCAACCGGTTAAACCACAGTGGTTTGAGGTCTCCACGGGTTAAGAAGGAAGGTTGGTAGTCCATTAACCGGTTTAACTATAGGTTTGAGGTCTCCACAGGTTAAGTAGGAAGGTTGGTAGTCCATTAACCGGTTTAACCATAGTGGCTTGAGGTCTCAACGGGTTAAGTAGGAAGGTTGGTAGTCCATTAAACGGTTTAACCACATTGGTTTGAGGTCTCCACGGGTTAAGTAGGAAGGTTTGTAGTCCATTAAACGGTTTAACCACAGTGGTTTGAGGTCTCCGCTGGTTAAGTAGGAAGGTTGGTAGTCCATTAACCGGTTAAACCACAGTGGTTTGAAACCTCCGCTGGTTAAGTAGGAAGATTGGTAGTCCATTAACCGGTTTAACCACAGTGGTTTGAAACCTCCACGGGTTAAGTAGGACGGTTGGCAGTCCATTAAACGGTTTAACCACAGTGGTTTGATGTCTCCACGGGTTAAGTAGAAAGGTCGGTAGTCCATTTACCGGTTTAGCCAAAGTGGTTTGAGGCCCCCACGGGTTAAGTAGGAAGGTTAGTAGTCCATTTACCGGTTTAGCTACAGTGGTTTGAGGTCTCCACGGGTTAAGTAGGAAGGTTGATAGTCCATTAACCGGTTCAACCACATCATTAATTTCGTTGAATGAGCGTCCTCAGTCGTTCCGTGTCGGTGGCTGCCTCAAATATATAATTGTAGTGTTGTTTCCTATGTTTTTATTGTCATTTTATGGGGCTTTTTGTGTGTTTTTATTGGTCGCCATTCCCTCTGATTCCGATGTCAACCTTCTTTAATTTAGTGATAGAATTTTTGTTATACATTCTTCCTATCCCCACCGTGTCAAGTTGCATACCTTCAGAGAAGCTCGGGGGATGATTAACACAAGTGATAATTAACCACGTTATTATGCGTTATCTTTCCCTCGGTAAAATGCAGATAGTATGTTTTGTCCGTTCAATAGAGTCGTAAAAAGCACACACTAAAATCCAGGGCCGATTCTCTCTACAGCTTCACGATAAGATGTAGACTTGATCGGCCGAGTTTTTCGAAGTTGATATTATACAATAGTATACATTTATGGCCCTCAGCCCTCGGGGAATATGGCCACTAAGGGTAAATAAATCTTCAAATCACCCTGCTTATAGGGCCATAAATTGTTTATAAGAATAAGTTTAAAAAGAAATCATGCCTCAAACAGTATGCCCTTTGCACCGATTCTTCAATAAACTGCGCGTGCTCCAGGTTGATAAAACATCGAATCTCCCTAGAGCGCGCGCCTTAGGGAGATTCGATGTTTCATTTCTCCGTCACGTGGTACGTTTTAACCAATCAGCGCTACTGTTACATCAATGCAGTACATGTATTATAATAGCCTTTGTATGAGGGCGTTACATGATTTCGTTGACCGAAGAAAATTATCGACTGAGGATGAAGCCCGAGGTCAATATTTCTTCTACGGTCGATGAGGCCATATATCTACCGAAATACAAAAGTTTCATTGTTTTATAACAAATATAAATATATTGATAGACGGTCTCACGCAGTATTGCTTCTTTCAATCAACGTTTTCTGCACGCGTGGTATCAGTATAATTGTTTTCATCAATCGAATCTGATGACATAACGAAATACTTTTTATTGACGGTTAAAGTCACTTTTCAATCAATGTAAACGGACCGAATTAACTTTCCGTTTAATAATTTTTTTCTGAACTAACTCGAAAAATGTAGCGCCCTCTAGCGATACCGTACCGTACTGTCCTTTGAGTCAATGAAGCGATCGGAGGGAGCGGGAAATAACGACTGGATTATTCGGGTTATTTCTGAACGGGGAATATCACTTTTTACAGAGAATTACGCGACCGGCTATAGAAAATATTGCAAGAATAATATCACTTAATTTAAAATATATTGACCGAATTAAAAATACCGACGTCGAAATGACTTCTGTGGTCGATAAAACATGTATCTACCGAAACCAAAAAAAGTTGTTTAATTATAAAATAGATATAATTATTTGAAACATAACGACGCGCGCGGTCAATACAATGTTTACTCCATTCAGTCTTTTTAGAGACGAACCTAATCAATGTCCCAGAAAACCATGTGATGGGTCAGAGAGGCGTACGCCTAATATAGAAGACCTCGACGACAGGTAATGTCACTTTTCAATAAAAAAGTTTCTGCACGCGCGCGGTCAATATAATGTTTACCCAATTCAGTCTTGTTATAGACGGACATGGTCAATATCACTTTCCCGTGAATCAATTTTTTTCTACACGTGAGCGATCAGTATCACTTTGCACGCAGAATCACGTTATCGGTTTTAGACCAGTAGAATTTCAAGGATAATGTCATTTTATAATGGATCCCCTTTTCTTAATGTTTAACCGTACTATAATGGTTATATTGCATCTTTTCTTTCTTGAACTGAGACAGTTATAAAATGTTTTTTGAAAAGACATGTTAGGCTGAGAATAGGTAAATACAATTCTTAACGAAAATACATTTAATGTGCACGGTGGCTTTTTTGCCAAACTAAGTTTTGTCAATAATATTGGAATTGAGACGTTGGGGTAGAAATTATCATTTCGCAACTGAATAGTAGTTTATTTCGCAATGCTGCGCTGTTGGTCCTCTATGAGAGATACGGAAGTTAACGTGTGACCACTAATTTACCAGTCGACGGTGAAGCTGTTGTAAAGACAACGATGAATAACACAATTTAGAATTTCCCATGATGGTTTTGAAACCATGTATCTCAATATTATTTGCCTCGCTTGATCTACACTTAGTTAAAAAGCATACAAATAAAAGAATTCCTAAAAGATACCCGAGAAGATTATAAACGTATTCGGATTAATTAAATGACAGCGTAAGACAAAGCACTCTACAATATCAAACTAATTATCGACCAGGGCAAGTAAATTTACTATGAAGTAGAAATAATAGTCATTGCACATTCCACGATGTCACCTTTCTTAGCATCTTGCCTTTCTATAGATACTTTTGCAATTAATCCTAACTTTCTGGAAATAAAAAATCTGGTAAAATGTGATATTGTCACCTCAAACTTTTCTCTTTGTTTTCAACATTACGTCATACAAACCTCCAGATGCATGGGAGTTTCCAGCCCCGGTGCCCGATTGGGCGGAATGACCTTGACCATCTGCAAGTATACGTCCAGTGAACCCAACATACAACTTGTCGACAGTGATGGAAACAGTTTGAGTAACCTGCACGGTACCGTTCACTTGTATCACGTCAACGACAATATCGCCGGTCACTTGGCAAGTAGTTGACTGCCCAACACCTATTTTCCTCTGGTTCGTGTTCGAGTCCGTCGTGATTACGCATGTTGCTGACTCGCTCCACCTCAGCAACAAAGTCAGTAAATATATCTGCAAAGTCCGTGAAATCATCACCTTTACATCCATATTTATTTTTTGTTATGTCATAATATTAATTACTATGTGTTGTGTACGATGTCCACCGTACAGTACTCACGAAGCAATCTGACGGAGGTAGGAAGTGAACACTTAATAGTAAACTGCGTGATAACACTAGGCTTGTCTATCATCGAGTGTTTATTTAAAAACAACCAATCACCGAATATATTTGATCATCAATAAGTTAAAGGTGTCAAACAAACGACAACATTTAAATGAGTATACCAGGACAGTATTGTTTTCTTTTAAAGAAAGGTGACAGTACCTGTGTACATGTCTAGGCACCTAATACATGCTTGACACTTTACACCTAACAATGAAAAACAGGGACTACATTTAAAGTCGGGTCTCTGAGGCAATTGATTCAGTCACTCAATTTTGAACGAATGATAGCCATTTAAATTGCTTTAATGAGATTTATGTCGCATCGACTGAACACTTTTCAATACAGAGGTTAAAAGTTTATATTGCACCCCCTCAAAGAAAACAGGGAATGTTAGATATTTCATGAAGTTACAATTTCTTTTAAAATTGGTAGTTAAGATGGAATCAATAAACAGCATTTGATGTTTCAACAACTAGAAAAGTGCCACAATGAAGATCCGGGAGCTGATATTAGTAAATGTATGCATCTTGTCTATGCTTGTAAGAGTGTGTACACACGACACCGATGGCAGAATATACGACAGTCAGGCGGATGTGACCATCCCCGCGTGCGGCTTGTATACGTGCAGTAGGTAAAACCCCTGATCGCATCACTAAACACGTTATAAAAGAACGAATAATGATTAACAGTACAAAAGGGCAGCAATACCATCGAACGTGACTTACAAAGCAGTGGAACTAACGATCAAAACAACAAATGCACACAAACAACGAAACGCCGAGATGATAGAATAAGAGTAAATATACATACATGTCAATAAGTCTGCAATATCACTGGTTAAACCGCTACCCTTAATTGGTCTCAATCTTCCCTTTTAAACCGCAGACAAAGGGACCACAGACAGTGGGGGGCAACGTAAGTTTAAAAAAAAAAAATGAAATGAGTCAAGATCCCTGTACGATACACGAGCGTGACAGTGACCAGAGGCGAAAATGTGTTGATAGCGGCCACGTGATATCATGCTCACCTCCTTCCATTACAACTATTGCTGTTCCACTGCGGTCGGGTTCGAGCCCGGGACCTTCCACACACGAAGCGAACACTCTTCCGCTTTAAAGGTATAGGCTGAGTCGTGTATTAAACAAAACACGAGTAAAAAGTTTCTTTACTTGTTTCTTTGCATCTGCTTTGATTTATATCTATAATCGTTAAACGATGTTAAGACCATCAAGCCAGTAACTATAATTACTATAGATGACATTCAGCTAATTTAGAAGAATCCGGGTGGTTTCGTACAAAAACAATTTCGCCCCGGGTGGTTTCGCACAAAAACAATTTCGCCCCGAGTGGTTTCGTACTAAGTAATAACGCATATATACATTTGCATATATATGTAGGTTCCGCAACGAGTTAGGATGGGATATCGGGTTTTATCTCACTAGAGTTAGTTAATTTGCAGATTTTACAAAGA
>JAUMGZ010198292.1:0-12705 GCA_032359645.1 Pododesmus macrochisma | reverse complement strand
GCTATAAAATATCAAGAAACTATATTCACTTTGTTCTGTGATATGTGTAAAATCTACCCTGAACAGCCGAGGTCACATATGTAAGGCTTTCTTTCTCCAATGTAGGAAATGGTAAATGTCTAATGTAGAGATCAGTAATCCAATGTAGGATTCCATGTTGTAGTTAGTCCTACGTGTTGTCATCCGATTGTTAAGGTCGCGAAGCGCCTACATAATCGTCGGTGTGTTTTAAAAATGTTGGCGCCAATATATATATATATATATATATATAACGTCATCTTTTGACGTGTACATTGTATGTCGTTTTGGATGTGTTCCGCGATTACTTGATAGCCATAATACTCTATGGCTGCCCTTCAAAACTAGGAATTTGTTTATATGGTTAAACTGGCTTAACAACGGAGACAAAAGGTCCCAACACCTCCCACAGAGTGTACTGTAGAGGTTACATTTATGTACACTGTGGGTTTTCGTTCATTCAAAAAGAATTGCGCAATGCTTTGATAATCGCTTCGTCGGTAAGCAAGGTAGCCATTTTAACGCTCGATCCCAACGATCGCATAGAAGACGGGTTTTGATTGGTCCGAATAGCTCAATAATGTTCCTAATTATTCAAAACATTTGGGTCACGGCAACGACCTCAACACTTGCGATATCTAAATAACGGGAGCAGCGTATATCTGGTTTCAATCAGATTGGAGTAACTGGCACCCTACATAGAATTGAGGAAGATTGACATACATGTACAATGTACATGTGAGATTTCAGAGTCTTACATAATATTAAGTAAGCCAGTCATACGTAGGAGATAGTTTGTTATAGTTTCTCTATCAACGTTGGAGATAGTTAGATGGTCTTACATGGGAGATAGTTAGTCGTTCATTAAATGTTTTATTTTCTAAATTAACATTATGTATCTTCCATATAGATATCACAAACGACAAACAATGTAGAAAAAGTATTTATTGAGAAATCCTTTTTTAATGTTGCCGTGTGTTGACGTGATTCATGTTTTAATCGGTGACACATTTTACCGATTTATCCTCAGTGTATTAGTCATGTGCTTTTAATAAATAAACGTCATAAGCGTCTACTTCTGGAAACAATTGATTCTTCTGACTAATGAATTCCCAGTAGTCAAATCACCGCTTAAAACATGACGCAGGATTCAAACGATGGTTATCCAGAAACAAAGCTTAAATTGTATCAACAATTGTATGTTGTAGCAATACGGGAATTCCATTTCGCTCTACTTAATAACTTTTAATAACTGGTGAATCATTGAGTAATTTCTTATAGAATTGATAATTTAATTTCGTTAAAATCTACACCCGCATATATCTGCTGATATAAGTAAAATTTGATGTGAATTGAAGAAAATTGTCTTTGAAGTAAGTGTTTACCTGTTCAGATAAGTAAATTAAAATGTTTCGCGCAAAAATTGGTAATAAAAAGGTAATAAAAGGACGGAAATAGTGTCTTCATATTTTTTAATTCTTACTTCTGGCAATTCATATTTCAATGTTTTTTACTTAATCGACGATAAATGGTATGATAACAGTGCAATATTACAATGCTGCACATGATTATCTTGATTATTGAGCATGGCGCTAGATTTAGAGCATAATGGTCGACCTCGAAATAACAAATACATAGATGGGTTGATAGAATTTGAAATTTTGATTCAATTAGTCTTTGTCACCTTGTGGGAAAATTGTGCTTTCATATTTATTTTTCTGCATAAAATAGAACAATTAACATGTTAAACTTCTTTTTATCATAATTGACCACAGTGGCATCAAGTAAAAATTCCGAAACATTTGAAACGTTTCAGGCTTTTTTTTAATGTCAGTATTCGTTATATTAAGCTATATTTTTATGTAAATATCTTGTGTTTAGCAGTATGAGTTTTCATGTTACAAATAGGACCAAAGAAGGTTTAAATCTTTAAATGTGACGTGTTAGGGGAAGATAGTACCACTATAAAATTACGTTTGAAAAGTTTCAGAAGAAACAACTCATATATTCACCTGGTTTCACTTGATAGGCATGCGAGAGGAGGCATTAAATTGTGTATAGAAATGTTGCATTCATGATAAACTTGCAAGTTTTCTCACTTGTATTGTACAAATGTTACTTAAAGTCGTCTGGTGTGAAATTTGATAATTGCCGATCGAGTTTTCCTTGGGGATTTTTGGTCTACATTATACCAATATCAGCATTCTTTGTCAATCAAAACATATCACGCTGGTTTAGGAAATTGCTTCGAAAACCTATATAATGCTCGAACATGAACCTAAAAAACATAATATTTCCTGAGGTAAATAATAATCGACCTTTTTAATAAGAAGACCATAGAGTTTTTGTTGTGCTTTAGCAACATTCTGGAGAATTATAACTCTTGTGTTCAATTTAGAGAAACTCCAATGATTTGAAAGACTGATTTTGCCGGATGAGAATAGTGTAAGCTCAGTCGTGTTAAGCTGAACCTTGGCCTTAAATATAGGTTAAGGTTTTTAACTAAGGCGATTAAATAAATATATAAACATATGTAACGCATGCAAACAATGACTCGAACGGAGGAGATAAAACGTTACACTATGAATGAAAAGTGCAATATAATGTTGTATTCAGCGTTTGGTTAACTTTTCGGAAAGTCTCGATTCTTCGTCGATTAATGCAATTATAAAAAAGCAATTTAGTGGAACTTAGGTCCTCTGCTGTAAGCACAGACTTTTGTGATGGTTGCTACCTGACCTATACTTTTTTACCTACAAAATTAATCCTAACATTTCGCTCATATTAATGTATCTCATAACGTAAATACATGATGAATATAATCACATGATCGCAACAAAAATCATGTAGTATGATCTAAGCTAATCCATAAATGAGTTTTCTTTTTTTCATTAGCAGTGACTTTAATCATTTCGATAGCAGTGACCCCGCGCTTAGGTTCCTAATGATTTGAATTACCCGAAAATAAACCGTAAGCTTACTCTTTTCCTAAGATATCTAAATATGAAATTCCATGATATCGCAAAAACAAACAAAAGTTGTTGGATAGGAACAAATATATATGACACGATAAAAAACAGCATGAGTGGAATCAACAGAACGACAGACACTGACAAACAAACAATAACTGCATCAAACAATTAAGCACCAGAATGTAAGAACTAAATTGACATCACAGCAATCCGCAAACCTGGTAATCCATGCTGACGACTTAGGACGGTCACCCAGCACGAAACCAGGCGGTGTGGTTAAACCGGTTAATGAGGCGTCAACCCGCCCACTTCCCACATTAAACTAGAAGTTTTGAGTATAGACATGCATTTAAATATTTATTAAATTTTTAATAAAGAATTCCAAGTATTCCCTTATTCGTAATGTACTAATGAAATAACAGTCATGTATATCAAAACAAACAGAAGTGTGTCGGACAGACAAATCGACAGACCCAAAGTAAAATCCTTCTCTTTCGTGAACGCAAGGGAAAATAACTAATTGGGAAACCCATATAGACACAACAATGAACGTTGGCGTGTAATAATTTGAAAATTACAAAAGAAGGTGTAGAATATACCTGCATTATCTGATGAATAACTGATGATATGGGATATCTCTGAGTATTGTCTCCCTTTACTTTGTTCTTCGTTCTGGGGTTTATCAACCGGATCTGTCGGCGATTCTAACTGTTTTGCCTGAACGTTGCCTTTGCGTTTGTTTCCAAGTTTTTCTTTTTCTCGTCTTCCTAACTCTCTCCGAATGGTATGCTTTATATGTTGTATGCGAATTTTCTCAGCGAGAGAAATATGGAATGTTTTCAAGCATTTTGTACAATTTTTTGCTAACGAAACTGAATGCTTTTTTGAAAATGAACTTTCTGGAACCTGCTTTTTTGGAAAGTATAGGCTTCGCCTCAAAGCTTGACCATCAAATGGTAAACCTGCTTTAGAGTCATCTGTCTGTCGCCCCTCGTGTCCAGTCACGCTCCCCATACGCGTCATCTGACACGCATGCATGTTTATCAGAACATA
This sequence comes from Pododesmus macrochisma, assembly GCA_032359645.1. Lineage (NCBI taxonomy): Eukaryota > Metazoa > Mollusca > Bivalvia > Pectinida > Anomiidae > Pododesmus > Pododesmus macrochisma. The sequence continues at coordinate 8,662 of JAUMGZ010198292.1, read as the reverse complement.
CACACCGACTAGGTGTAATCCTCGGAACAACATCCCGTGTTGCTGGGAAAGTCAACATATGTGTTTATTAAATGCGATGGGATATGGGGAGGTCAATACATCCAGATGCATTTCAATGAACCTAAAAAGGAAAAAAACAAGTACGTCAGTATTGATGATATCTTTCTGTAAAAGAAGAAGGCGGTGTCATGTGTGCAAGTTACAATCAACAATAATATCATGAACACTTAATCCTGCAATCACAACGTCCTTGTCCAAATGTATTCAATGTTAGATTATTGTTACATATGAGATAAATGAAATTGAAATTTGAACGCAAATAAAATTAAAACAACGACCATTTTGATAAAGATAGCGAAGAAGAAAAAGCGGGCTTTAAAATCCAAAAAATACCTCCTATATGTCAATTGGAAATATGAATTTTTTTTACCATTATTGATTTTGAAAGCGATGTGCCAACAGATAAATTATCCAATAAACTGTGACGCCAAATATCTCTTAGTTTTCTCAATTCTTCAAAATTAATGAAATTGAAAGCTTCAACATATGTATTGTGCGCTCCATGTTCACTATCAAGATCACTCCTTACTCAATGTTGAAAACTTGATGAAATAAAAACAGTTGACCTCATAGCAACAAGGACATGACGCGGGGTTTTAATCAGCTAGAAACGGCTTATTTTTATTTTATAAATACAGGACGATGACCTTACATAGATAAGTGTGGCGTTACCAGTTAGGGTTTAGATTCATCGCCAATTCTTCGTGCGATCCGCCATCAAAGTGCGGACACAATAGATAAGTCAGGCGAACATGGGGTCACCAACACATTCTTTACACAAAAAGAACATGCATATGAACTATTATCTACAAAGTATTAAACCTGAACTGTTTAACTCGGGGAATTAAAATATAATCGTTCTGGAAGTATCATAATCCGGTTTACATACACTTAATTGTCGTCATGTTTTCTTATACTCCAAGCAATTATAACAATTCAAATATATGGAAGAGTACGTCCAATGTTAGATATTTCACGTTTTTCTCCGGATAAAAAAAGTAACATGCCTTATACAACATCATGAAACAGTTACCCGGTGACCTCGTATGACCAACACAATTTCATCAACATGAACAAAGGGACAAACAAGACTGAAGAAGCCAATTTTCTAACTCAAAAAGTCCCCATCGTCTTGCGAAATAAAAATCACCACATAAAATGACACTTGTGGACAAAGGAAAAGCTGGGATGAGAAAATCCTCAGGAAGAGATAAGAGCGAAAAGAACAATAAATACTGCCACATGATAATAATGGAAGGACATGATAAGAACACGTATTAGCGTAACTGAGTGGTCTTCTCAAAATTAGCAAGAATGCTTTTCACGTGCTAGAGTTTCAAGTGCTTTGCATCACCAACAACGGTTTCGCTGGCTTCGCGCATTGGTCTTATTCTGGCCTCAAACTGTTGCAACGTTCTGTCTATGTGACGGTTCAAGGAACTTAAAAATGCAGTGATAATAGTTCACGGGTCATCAAACCATTTAACCCCTCCCGATGAAAAATTACGAGGTTTTCGATTTATGTATGTATATGTCTTCTCGCAAGCATCATAAACTAGTATCGGTTGTGAACAAGTGTAGAAAGTTTATTTTTCTTTGATATTTTAGCAATACACATATTCCAAAGAACACGAACATTTATTTAGATCTCTTTTAATCGCAGCATTACATTAATTAAATGAAAATAGCGAACCCCGAATATTGAGTGAATGGGATTAAAAGCCGACGTTAAATCGTCGCTCATCAACTTAGAACTGTGTTTACATTGTGTATGATAAAGCCTCCCATATGTTAGACGCTTGCTTTGTAGGAACAGGAATACTTTTTGTAATTTATTAGTTGTTTGTTTATAAACATCGTATACTTTGTGTTGTGAAAGAATGTTAGTTTTTAATAAATACTTTTTGTTATTTATTAGTTGTTTGTTTATAAACAGCTTATACTTTATGTTGTCAGAAAATGTCAGTTTTTAGTTATGTTGAATACTACACATGCTCCTCAGAAAAGCACCTTCAGTGATACTTGGCGTGACACCTCAGTGTATTCGTTATTGTGGTGTTAATCCTGTGACCAGACACTTAACATACCTAGTTTGTGTGTCATAAGATACAGTGGTTTATATATCAAAACTATTTAATAGGCAAATCTTCAAACACAAGGTAAAGAAACTGATACCGTCAGTAATGGGCAGGATTGGAATATGAAATGAAATCAACATGGGAGGTTAATACCCTAGAAAACTGATTACTCAGATAATAACACATTATAAAAGATGCGTGGGTCGTTTTATGCAATGATTTTCTGCTAAATAAACTATATAAAATAGAATGTTTACCTTTTAAATACGCATATGAAGGTCATAAAAACATGTGATAAATTCGTAAATCGTACATACAAATAATGCAATGCTCTGTAAAAGTTCCTCATCGGAGTACAATTTAGCTGAGTCTTACAGGAAAATTGAATAATACAACGTTTTAAAGAATTACAAAATATAATCTACACACTTGCCGTCTTGTCATGCATGTAGTTCTTCGGCAATTCATTCTCCAACTAGAAGACATTGTCTTTGAACTTACTACAATGACGTACATAGTTACGTATTAACATTATATAATCCTAACCGCATTGTATAGTTTTTTTTAAAAAGAAAAACGACTCGTAATCGGTAACTTAACAACGTGTTACTAAAGTTTGATTGAAAAATATGTTAGTGTCCAACAGAAAATGCGTATTAAGCAAACACGCATGATCCGTCATCGTAGCCTTCGTAGGTACTTCCTTCCAAATTTATGAAAAATAAACAAAACAATAAACAAAAAAATAAAATTAAATTAAATATCATATGACGATACGACTCAACAAAATACAATGAAGGATGTAATTGTTATTAAAGAAACGGAATTCTAAATAATGTTATTTTACTTTTGATTATGTTCTGTTTTATATGATTCTTGTGAAATGTAGAACCACGAAATTAAGCATTTGTTGGAGAAAAAAAACAGGATGAGTGGAATCAACAGAACGGGAGACACTGATTGACAAACAAACAATAGCGGCATCAAACAATTTAGCAACAGAATGTTAGAAAATTAATTGATATCACAACAATCCTCAATACTAGTATTCCACGCGGACTGACTTAGAGGACGGTCACCCAGCACGAAACCGCATATATTCAGACGGAAGTATGAAATAGAGAAGCAATAATTTAGGGTCACCATCATAGAGCCTGACAACACCCTATAAGATGAAAACCTAGACAGAACGGGGGCATTTATACAGTAATCAAATGTAAAGCCAACAACAAAGCTAGTGTATGCTTGCCATAGTTGACATAAAGTTTGCATTGTATACTTAAGTATTTCTACTGACCTGTTGTCATCTAAGTTGAAATTATACGACATATCATAGCTAAGGATATCGCATTAACTTAGTAATTAATATAACAGGAAATATGCCTTCTTTAAACACACCGATTGTTGTTGGAAAAAAAGTTGTATCCAGTTTCATATTGAATATCTCTTATAATACAGTAATCATCTGGGTGTTGTCACGAGTTTAAATTTAATTCAGTACAGTGAACCGTTAATTCTGTAGATTTAGAGGAAGTTCACGAAACTGCATCCGTGCATATAAATGTATATAATTATTTCTCTCATAAATCGACTTTCAAAGGAAACACCTTTACTAATGCCGGTATCACAACATAAACGTCAGTGACAAATATTGTCCGCATTATTTACGAATCGGGGTTACATTTGATAATGCAACAGGTTACATAGCTTGAATGCATTGCATACATTATTAAACGATGTTTTTATTTGTAAATAAGATTTAAAAAAATTCAAGATATTAGTCGCCATCACGCGTACGGCGTCATCATTTATTTGTAGAGGTATGTTAGGTTGTGTACGTGACTATTTCATTGTTTACTTTACAAGATATGGGTCGTCTTCATCTGTCAGGTAAGTATTAATATAATCAAAGAGGTCACCTGCGTGGAACTGTATAAATATGTGAGCATTGCAGGCAGACTACGTGAAAAATGTAACGATCTCATGTATATGGATATGTTGGTGGTCTTGTCTTTCTGTAGCCATCAGTAAGAAACAAATGACACGGTATAACATGTATGAACTAGCGACAACGTATTTTTCAAAAATAGCAATTCAAGATGAAAATTAACTTTGTCATGTACACTCATGCAACGTAGAAAATCCATTACAAGAGAAATATGTCAATATTATAAGTCCAGTATGTCAATATTATAACGATAATTATTTACAAATAGTAAACATATCAAACTAATTCAGATCTTAGACTTTTGATAGCTGAACCATACTACACAATCTTATTTGACAAATATTAAATGACTCCGTTTTTACATTTCACTCAACATTAAACTCAAGTTGGTATGTTAAATATATTTACCAAGGGATGTCTATTGTTATAGAAATCGTGGAAATATAGGTCTAAATTACAGAATCTCACACAACCCTCCTGAAATGTGCACTTATATCAACGCACTATTAACTATTTCGTAATTCAGAACTACAATTAAACACCAATGTAATAACGTTTATTTTAAAGTGTCAATAAGCGTGCTATCTGAAATTCAGTTTGTTTTCTATTCTTGGAAAAGCATAGAGGATTTCCTTACAATTTGCGTGATTGTTATTGTACGATTGATGCGTGTTATCCCTTTAATGTGGTCTAAATGTTACAGCTATCCGTTATACACACTTGTCCGATTTTCGTGTTCATAAAGAACCTTCATTAATCAGAGTTGAGTTAGTGTATGTTTTGTTTTAGAATTGCCGCTGGACCTTTAAATAGAATATACTTGCAATAAACACGATTTCAGACACTTGATATACATTGTGGACTTTAAGTTCAATATGGCTGAAATGTTATTATGAGTGATGTTAGGCAGAATATGAAGTTATACTGTAACAAAATAGTAAATCGAAAAACCAAGACGATATTCTAAGGCCGTAAGTCCATGGACATTGGCAAACAATAAGAAAACGTTGGACGCACACAGAAAAATGGACCAAATATGCAAAGCGACTTTATCAATGAATATTCACAAATATGGAATATAATTCTCTTAAGACACAACATGTTTTTACAATAGGAAAGACGTGAAGGTTGATATCTAACAATTCTGAGAGACTGTCGATAGATCATCAAAAGGACAATCATATTATATGAAACCACATTATATGCAATGTTCGATATCAGCTACCACCATTGGAAGGTAAAGAAAATCCACTCAATAAAGATAACTGCTATTTGAGCTTGAATCCCGGATGTACAGGACCTGGGAACGTATGGACGTATAGCAAAGATCTTTAAGAACATAGAGCTAAACCATCTTAAATCAACTACACCTCAACGAACACAAAACACGTACTAAATATTATATTTATTAGATAAAAGACCCAATACTCTGTCCGAGACACCCCCGTCCCGAACTCCAGATCTTGCTCGAAGATGCTGTCATTAATGAACGCTATGGAGAAAATAGACTATACAAAAGAATAGACAAGACTTCGGTAAATCAAAGCTACAGAGCTAAAGGGGAAACGGTGACAAAAAATTGACGATGGTTATGGTGTACAAAATCTATACCCCAACAATAATACAGAATTGTCTTGCCAATTTTTAAAATGTGCGCGTAGTCAAATCACTAAAGATAAGCTCGGTTACAACATTATGGAGCGACACCTCATACTGCTGCCAAAGTGAAAGTGGTTAGAAGAAAACTTTTCGGCCCGCTACTTATCCAATCGCAAGGAGAGAGTTTGGTCATCCAAATCGCCTGCTCTATATCCCTTCGATTTATTTCTGTCGGGATATCTAAAGGATAGAGTTTACAGCCCACTGCCGGAGACAATGGTATACCTGAAGCAGGCACCCGGGAAGGAGATAGAGAAAATAAGCGCAGGAGCATGTCATGCTGTCATCGGTAATTTCATTGAAAAACTATAATTTCAAATGCAGAAGAAAGATGGATATCTAGAGCACGTTATCTAAGTGAAATAAAGAAAACATTTAAGTTTATTCTACAAATATCTGTGAGAGAAAAAGCATCAATTATGAGCTTAACAAAGTATAATAAAGATCATTTACATGTCTTGAAAATGATTGAAGTTGTTAATTTTTGACAAAATGTATCATTTATTTTTTGAAACACCGTGTATTAAACTATTCTGAAACCAAACTTACATTTTGTTTGACAATTCTGGTACAAACAAATTTTGTTTGACCATTCTGGAAACAAACGTATTGTATTTGACTGTTCTGTAACATACTTTACTTTTGTTTAACGATTCCGTTACAAAACGTCCGTATGTTTCACTATTCTGGAACCAAACTTAATTGTGTTAGACAATTCCTGTTCCAAGCTTACTTTGATTGATTATGGTATTCTTTTACTAGGCTTACTTCCATTTGGTAAATTTGGTATCAAACTAAATATTTTTGAAACGAATCTTAACTCAGTTTGACTATTCTGGTACTATTCTCAGAGATTTATTTATATGGAAATGTATTGAACAACTTGCACTTCTTTTTCGATAATACCTGTCAGTGGCTAGACGCAACTAAATAAACAGTGAAAGCTTCTCCTTGCATTCATAATGATGAAGAAGTAAACATAATTCTTAAAGGAGACATTTGAAAATATCAAACGGAACTGGTACTCAAGTTGACCGGATATAAATAGAAATATATAAAGTTACAAAGTCTTTAACATGACACATTTTAGTACATTTTCCGAACAATGGAAATAACAAATGTTAACTTTTACAAAATTGTTAGTCAATGTTTTCCCTTTCTAGGTGCAATGTGTACCTAAACATTACAAACAACAGTGTGTGTGTGTGTGGTTTATTCAATACGAGGCTACATGTATTAGGGCGCTTGTACTCCCGCCGCCATCCATAGAATTTAAAAATAGTTAGTGACCTTGACTATTATGTAGAACATTAAGTGGCATATATACACACTTAGTAGCACAGGATCTAGGTACATCGGCGCTTAACTAGAGAAAATTATCTCAGAAAAACCTTAATCCCCGTGTATGTCGTCAATACCTGTTTAAAAATTGTCGATATGAATATAATATAGATCTGAAAACTGTTGCTGGGTTGTCGAGTGCATTCACTTCTGGCAATGTCATGACGGGTGTGTGAAATACCATATAATATCTGGGTGTTTACTTAGATAAAAACCAAGAAAAAATAGAACCATCAGAATCAAGTGTATAAATACACAAGCAATAGCCACACCAAACTCATCGTCAGAGTGAACTTGCTAACTGAGACGAACATTTAAAATACAGAAGTGCAAAGAAACAAAAAGGCCACCAATAAATATAATGAAAAAAAACAATACCATGTGTGAGAGAACCTCGTCCCAGAATCAAGGCTCAGCTACGCATCAACCGTCATCAATGAACCATATCATACACCATAACAGATTTTCAAGAATATTCATTTATAATTTTCTATGACAGGATTGAATTACCTTAATCCTTAAAACTGTCACACAGTTGTACTCCTACGTGAATTACAGACCTTTAATTCATTCTCCTGTCTTCCCTGTATCACAACTTTTTTCTTGTTTTCTTTTTTTGATTTTGTTTTGTTTTTGTTTTGTTGCCAAGTTCGTGAAGTGATTCAGTGATGTTTAACTCGATATAAACAAACAAACAAACAAACGACAATTTAAATTTCTCCGGATCTGTCAAATCAACATGACTTTTGTACCGACCAACCAGAAACAATTGTACATGTGTGCGATAAGTCTACATATATATTATGACAACAGCTATACTTACTGCCAGTGTTTGGTCGTTATGAATGACAATGTTTACATGTAGTGTGATTTATAAGGTGAATAAGTACAAATGCATCGCTCTCAATCTCGTTCTACTTACGTTAACGAGAAAATGTTTACTTCATGCAATCACATTATATTGTCTTACTAAACATTTACGTACAGTTATACGATTATCTCAATGTGTGATGGACACGACCGAGTTTCCCTTTTGACCTGCTATATAATATATATACATATATATTCTTGCATATACGTGTGGTCTGGTGATCACGTAGGCACATGTAACAATAATTTTGGAGTAACATTTTTAATACTACCCGTTATATAGCCATGTTACATGTGTCTATACAATATAACTAAAGTTTACATATCATGACACAAAATTTACTGATTACAGTCTACTTGTGAGAGTAATTTAATGTTATTCTAACAGGCATGAGATCACAAAAAGATGGTCATAAAAATTAAGAAGAGAAAATACAAGGAACAGAAAAAGTATGGTGTAGTCAATGATTAGCTGAACAACTTCCAAATTCACCAATACAACGAATTGGTTTGTGTTTTTGGAAAATATGCAATAATGATTATTGATGCTCCCAGTCTTCTTAATCAGGGTACATTGATGCAACGTAGGACAACAATAATTCTGCAATTCCTGTTCATCGAAGGAATGATTTGTTTGTTTGTATTAAGGGATTATTGTCCGATCAACAGCTAAGGTCATTTACGGACGTGCCAGTTTTACTGGTGG
>JAUMGZ010198281.1:0-12705 GCA_032359645.1 Pododesmus macrochisma | reverse complement strand
AATGTTTCTAGCATATTCTCTGGTCAATAATGTACTAATAATGTTTCTAGCATATTCTCTGGTCAATAATGTACTAATAATGTTTCTAGCATATTCTCTGGTCAATAATGTACTAATAATGTTTCTAGCATATTCTCTGGTCAATAATGTACTAATAATGTTTCTAGCATATTCTCTGGTCAATAATGTACTAAGACTGTTTCTAGCATATTCTCTGGACAGCTGTTTCGGTCAATCCACTTCTAGTTGTCAGAGACAAAACTTGACATTACTGCATTTACTGTGAGTCTGTTTCTGAATATTGAAGTTTTGCAAACAACCATCTTCTTTTCTTTAAATTTGTCTACACGTCAATCTGATTGAAATAGGCCTATAAGTAAATTGTTGGCATTTGAATCTTTTGACCCTAGGGTCATGCCTTAAACAAAACTTGTTTCTCTATGCCTTAACGTTACTACAAACCACAACATTTGTACTAAGCATTCTAGTTTAAAAGAAGATTTTTGAAATTTTGTCAAATTTTTCCGATTTTGGGCACCCAAGTGGCGCTACCTGGGGACTAAGCCCCATCATTTGAACAAATCTGAACCCCCTTCCCCGAAGTATGACTTCTGCCAAGTTTGGATGGAATTGGTCCAGAAGTGTTGGAAAAAAAGTCGAAAATGTGAAAAGTTACCATATTTGCTATATATATATAGTGTTGAAATTTGACTTCAGAACGTGTAACCTATTTTTTACTCCAGGGTAACGCTTTGTATAACTTGATTCTCCATGCCTAAAAGTTACTACATACCAAAGCATTTTAAAGCTCTAACTTTTCTATATTATTAGAAGATGTTTTAAATGTTATCAAATTTTCCCCCTGGGGTCGAGACCCATTATTTGAACAAATATGAATTCCTTCCCCATAGGTATATATGCCTTCTACCAAGTTTGAGTAAATTGGAACAGTAACAGGAAAGAAGTAAAAAATGTGAAAAATTTTGCTATAGTGTTGAACTTTGACCCCAAAATGCGTAACCTATTTTTGACCCTAGGGTCACCCTTGTACAAACGTGGTTCTCTGTGCCCTAAACTTACCACATACTTAAGCATTAAGCTCTATGCCTTCCAGTTTATTAGAATATTTGTGATATTACTGTAATTCAAATGTCCTCCTTTGGGCCCCTAGTGGTGCCCCTGGCGGCCGAGCCAACTCAGGTGTAAAAATCTGAATCCCCTTCCCTAGGGATACTTCCTACCAAGTTTGGATGAAATTGGTCCAGTGGTTAAGAAGTCGAAAATGTGAAAAGTTTACGACGAACTGACGACAGACGGGATTTGTATTAGAATATGGACCCTTGGTCCAGGTGGACTAAGCTTGAACAGTTTCACAAGTATTTCTATAACAACAGGTTTGTTGTTGTGGTGGCGGTGGTGGTTGTTGTTGTTTGTTTTCAACTAACTTCAATATGCCAATAACTACACTATTCCTTCCGTAGAGTGGAATATTTTTTATCTTTCTAATTTTTTTACGCGATGTAAAGTGAAATGTAGCACCTATTTTATAGCATCATGTTACGCTTCTTCGCATCTATTTTTATATTATGTATAGCAGGTCAGTTTGGACTTTACCGTTCTTGGAACAATATCTAGAACTCAAGTAATGTATGCATTAATAAGTAAAGCGTGCCGTGAATATGACATTCTGTTATCAGTTGCTCCTTTTGTGAAGTGTAAAAGCTATTGATCGAACAATTTCAGACATATACCACGTGATTTCCATACATGAATTCGGAGCCAGGAGAGGTGACTTTTAATCAACATTAGAAAAAATCTAATTTACTACGAAATATTTATTGTAATATACTTACATAATTTCACATTGTTCTCGATAAAATAAAAAAGAGTTTCTGTTGTTAACAAACTTTGTCTTCAGTGTAAAATTCTAATGTTCCAAATGATACGATAATTTGTATGGCAGTAGAGATCGAGTGTTAGGGAACATACATATGATAGTTCAATAAAACAACGCCCAGCTTCCATATGTTAGACTTTCAAATTTTCTCGCCATATTGATGTAAACTCGAGATAACTCTCGAAATTAAGTAGTAAAATTCAACAGATTTTAACAATCAAAAGGAAAATACTTCAAGACCATCTGCAGCTATTTGAGAAATATTCTGAAACAATGTGCAGTAGTGGACAGCAAGTACAAGGGAGGGATGTTTTGGTTACCTCCCGCTATAGCGCTTTGTCTCGATGCCAACTCATGGCAGGTAAATCATATGAACAGATTTCAGCAAAGTGGTTGGACAATGGCAAAAAGTGACCTCCCGTTGGTGAAATCAAAACAAGGACAGAAACTTGACCATGATGGCTCAACCTTACTGTTATATGTGACTGAACACTGGGGTCCGTAATGATGAGAGATATACAGCTGATGGACAATTCATGTCCAATTAATATAGTGGTCACTCTTCTGACCAAAACATGTCGCGCGCCGGACAATAATATAAATTCTCCATGAGCGTTTCAAGTAATACAAATTTCTTGTTCGATTGTTTCGTTCTGATTTCAATATTGGGGTTGCTTTACTTTCTAAATTATTATTTATATAATATACGAAAGTCTATTAGTGTCAATGAATATAAAATAAATAACTAAAAAGTCGTAATAACGCGGGAAAAACGTCATTACGCAAATAAACACGTTATAACTTAGATAAATTCGTTATAACGCAAACAAAGTTCATAGAGTCGTAAAAACGCGAAAATAAAAGTCACTAAAACGCGAAAAAATGTCGTTATAACGCGAAAACAACACGTTATAATGTAGTAAGAACACGTAATAACGTAAAAGAACACGACATAACGTAAAAAACAAACCACGTTATAACGCAAATAGACATTATGACGTCAAAAAACATGTTATTACGCGAAAATAACACGTAATAATGCCCAATAAAATAATCATTTTCTCGTTATTACGTGAAATAAAATTCTTAAAAAACATTAAAATTAGTTTGAGATTACATAACTTCATAAGACCCTACAATAAACATTTCTTGTTATTGTGGAAGTTGAAACGGCATTTTCTGGCTATTTCTACGGCTTTTAAGAGTATCATACTGTAAGACACTTTCCCTCTTCCAACCGTGACCCAGCGCAGGAGAAAAGTTTATACGAGAAAAATAAATATTAGGAAAGAAAAAACTATTTTCGATTTGTTTGTTCATCTGCTTCATTTTAATACATTTGTTTATTTACTTACTGTATTTGGGTGTTACACCTTCGATTGCTGCCTTGGAATATTCACGTAAGAACTCTCGTTGAAAGAAAAATGTTTGATCTCTCGATGTGTTTCGTTTTCTTTTTCTGTAGACCCTTTACCCATTTCAGAATCATAAATATAAATGACAAAAGAGGTTTCTAATATCGAACCTTCAAAATGATCTATAGTTGAAACGAAAGCATCTTTCACGTCGTCATTTACAATAAGAAAATGTGAAAACATTGCACGAACTTTTCGTTAACGTTAACATACGTGTGTGTAAACTTATGATCCTTTGTTGTAATATATCAACATTTATGTGGTACAATATTTCAGTAAGGCAGCGCCATTAAAGCTTGGCTTAGTTTACAGTGTTACACCGTAAGAGTATACACTATAATGTGTCGCAGAAACAATAAAAGAAGTTGCATTCATAATTCTTTTCAATTTCAGAATCTTTTAATTATACAGCAACCAAACTTCTTTATTCTTTAAGACACGAACAATACTGAACAAGCTAATTATTGAGTCTCGTGTCTATGTGCTTCTCAATGAAGTAAACTATGTCAGCCCAAAGAAAGAGTATTACCTGCACACGAGTGGCCACCGTCTTGGCGCTTCGAAATTTATGAATCATAAATGTAACACCGAAAGTCTGTGACGAGGACACATGTCTTATAATTATATCAGTATATCTTTTTACATGTAGTGCCAAAACAAAACAAAGATTTTGACCTTAAAAGGTTGCCATGCTCCGATACAACGCTAATTGACGATGTCACGTGAATCATTGTCATGACGACTCGTTGTTCATGTTTGATGTCGTCATGGCTTTTGCTTCATCAACCACTAATAAGCTTTGAATTTACAAACGCTTGATTAACTCTGAAATCACAAAACAGGTAATTAACTGAAATGAAGGTTTCTCGTGCGGTTTGAAATCATTATAAAAACGCCTAATTAGTACAAGAAGTTTGACAAATTCAGGTAAGTTAGAACTTTCTGTTCGTCAATATGTCAACAAAGACATCGTGTGCGTGCTGATCACTTACAGTCACGTGACCGACAATAAGAAACATGTTGATTGTAACGAGATCATTGATCTTTATTAGTTTCATTACTATTTACATACAAAGAAATTAAACGGGAAAATGGAACAAAGGCTATTGTACTCAATTGTTCTTCCAAATAGGTACAATTACATTTCAATTTACCATCTATAAACCACCGAGTTAAAGCAGCATTATAATAAGGTTATTTAACTTTATCATATTTTCCTCTTTTCGACCCCCTAGTTCTAGGTTATAGAATCTTTGGGGTGGGGATGTAAATGAGTGAACTTGGCACATCGTATAGTGGAGGAGAAGTGCGGGGGGGCACCCTCAACCAGAAAGTTTTTCCTCAAGGCAGTCTTTCATTTCTTCTAAATGAAATTAAAAAACAATTTGACTTCAATTTTCACCACACTTAATTATTTTCAATGTTTGACATTTTAAACAAAATAATTTCCGTCAAAAGCTTTGCTTCAGATTTCACTACTCCGATATCTGTATATTTATAGATTTCCGAAACAAAGACGATATATTTTAAAAATATGATAGCAGATTAAAATCAATTCTATCTGCTCATATTGTAATCGCGTTGATTGACAGCATTTTTATAAATCTCTTAAGCATGTAGGGCATTTTAACTCTAGTATCAAATCTATGTGAACCGCCGGTAAAATTCGTTTGCGCGTTTTGAAAAACCTATGCGGCTTCTTCTTGTACATTTCGTACATTTATTTCGTATATATTTATATTGTCATCACGGAGAGAAAATAATCATTTAGATTGTTTCCTAGATAATACTTTAGCAACAATTATATTCTGCTATAGTATTTAAATCTATATAAAATACAGATGATTCCTCGACTTCTTACAGCTATGATATACAATTTAAACATAATGTTTTCACAACTCTTATACTCCCTTCCAAAGTGATTGAAAAACATTCAAGTAAAACCCGTCAATTTATAATTGGTAGACACGTATTTGTTCGCACCATTTTAAAAGACAGAATATCATGTAACATACAATTATCACAACATATTACACTCCGTTGAGTTACCATAACACTGCCACCATGGTCATTTCACTCCAAAGGATCTGCTTACACACAACGAGGGCGGAGGAATGGACCAAACTGACCAGCGGCCATTCATTGTTCAAGTGTCATCAAGTGTTAGGGGACTTCCCATGTGGACAATACTGGTCAGATGTCAAGGGCTCGAGTGACCAACGGTTAGGTAACGGAGTCAGAGTGGTTTTTAGCGACATGCTTGGGAACGAAGTTTATCTCTTAATTTATCAATTTGTCTCGTCATGAAACTTAGTTAGGGAAAGGATTGAATTCTTTTTCTCATGGTTCCTGATTGTGGTCAGTTAACACTGGACTTTCACGGTGGTCCACTCGCGTGTTTGTATCAATAAAACACTCGAAGGCAGTAATTAAATGATGCCGCAACGGACTACGAAGGCGAAGAATATTAAAATGATCTCATTTAAAGGAGAGTTAGTGATTCATACATACGTATATCTTCTTACCACACACACACACACACACACACACACACACACACACACGTGTTTGTGTCTTATAATTTGTGATTAATCAGTGTAAAGAAATTAAAATGGTTACGGTACCATTATTACACTAACGGTAGCTATGAGCCCCGACATACATGCACACCTTATCACTATGGGGAGGTTGGGGTTGCATGATTGCCTCGAACACGGATCTGAGGATATATGTTTGGCGGAGCTTATATTCATGGTAGGATCACCCGAGTCAGACAGATTGAAAGATAGTGGCCAGACAAAGGTCATACAAGTTATCGGGGAGGACGCTGGGCGTGTGGTCCCGTGTACAGGGATTTAACCCCCTGGCGCGATAAAAAGACACGTGTAAAGTTCAAGAAGACTATGAGGTAACGCCGTTGCATGGACTCGTCTTCTTTTCTTGACTATCTTTATTGCTTTATTTTCCTGTTCATGTCGCCCGTTAAGTTGTTCGCCTTTAGTCTTTCGTCACGATTTTACTGATGTGGCAGTGACGTAACTAGTAAATCTTAATAACACAAACACACAGCATTTACATTAGGACAAACCGGACACTATTGTGTTGATGATGGTAGCTAAAATAAAATTTAGAAAACGTTCACAACTTAAACAAACGGGCGGCGGGTCTTTCCTTACAAATTTTAACTGCTCGATCATTCATGACTCTGACGTGAGTTAGTTTTTTTCAGAACGCGGTCCCGCATCACTTCTCACTCGATTGAAGAGCAACGTTTTTCAAAATGTATGTGGTTTTTAGCACTCTTTCTTTAATTCATTTATTTATTTTGCGACTGTCTGTCGGCTTATACGGGTGTTATTTAAGTGTATAGCTTTTCCCAGGACTGTTCGATTATTAACATGATTCGGGTATGCCCTCCGTATATTTGTCATGTAAATCACGTGTAATGACGTGTTTGTTCCACGATCAAACGTGACAGTTCGGTACATCATAACATGCGATAAAGTTCCAAAGAAAGGACGAATTAAGTTTGTTAATAATTACCCGCTCACTATTTGCCTCAGACACGCCTATCGTAGAACTGTTTTCTTTTAAAAAGTCTGTTGTCATAAAATTCACATAAAGTTTCTTTCCTAAGAAACGTAATTGTGAGCATACCATTTTGCGTCCATACAATATGACCCAAGTTCTAAGACCAAAACGATTGGAGGACAAATGCACAAAGTATTCTATACTCGGTTTCCAATGCCGAAGAATTTAACTTTCAAAATCTTTGCTCTCCCTGCTCGGTACGTTTTTGCTTTTCAAGAATTTGCCAATAAAGGCATATGTTGAATGTTTAATCTAGTGTGGGGGTTTCATTCTACTTAAAGGTTAAATATTTTTTGGTATTTATTTTGTTGGGATTTTTTACACTCAACATTGTTTTATTTCCAGTCATTTTTGTTACTCAAATCAATGTGATCAAAGGCTCTTAAAATCATTCCAGTATAATTTCATTTGAAACAGTGTGCATCGTTTAAAATGTGGCACTCCTGGGAATGTAAGAAGCATTCAGTTTCTAGGATGTCAAGGAGCAAAGACCCTAGTGAACACAACTTTTTTAATCTTGGCATTCTTGATCTAGCAATCAACCATTTCAAGGATAGAAGGACTGGTTCGTTTGATATAAAAAGAATATGACCAAAAGAATATCATGTCCATGTGTCTATGTCGTGTTGGTCTAGTGAGACGACATCACAAGTCAGCCTGAGTTTGCTCTGTTCAAGCAGACGACATTTCATCATGACCTAAATTGACCTTAATGGATACCAAAATATCGTTTAGTTCCTTCATTCACTAAAAAATGCAAGAGGCCAATTGGGCCTAAACGTCACACTGGCTGGAATAGGCCTTTAATTCAATTTTTGATATTTAAATAGGTTATTAGATTTTGAAATTTTGTCAAATTTACCCCACATTGGCCCAATAGTGGCGCCCCCTTGAGGACGAATCCTATCATTCGAACAAATCTTAGGATGCTTCCTACCAAGTTTGTTTTAAATTTGTGCATTGGTTTTGGAGATGTTGAAACTGTCTAAAAAGAACGCCGATTAAAATGTAATTTCTATAGGAAAAGTCCACTTTAAAATTTGAATTCAAATCAAAATATAAACAAAAGCATTTTCAACAAATTTATTGCAATTCTAAAGAAGACATTCTATCACTGAGTCTTTAAATTGTTTCAACTTCCGAAATGCATTTAGATATAAATTAGAACTCAAAATAGTAAATCCAGCCATTTTCAGTTGATTAAATATGAAGGATGCCAACTCTTGGTACAGGATAATATATACATATAAGCAAGAATAAACTGTGATGTAAGTAGTTGAAGCAGTAAATAAAATTTTCTGTTAAGAACCATGCAAGTACGAAAACCCTCTTTAGAATAAAAGTGTCTTTAGTCTCTGTCAATCGTTTACATATTGCTTGCATAAAAATAAGTTAAATAATTTATTACAACTTGTCAATCATTGCTTGCTTATATATTTCTTTTATTAAATTATGTTAATATATAACGATTGTTTAAACAGTGTTAAGTTTGTTTTTCCAATAATCCCAAAACCTGGCTTGTGTGACCAGGATCTTATACAGAAATCCGAGTTGTAAACACACTTGTCAGTAATAAAAAGAAGAGTTTTAAATCATTTTGAGCTGACACTGGAGAATTGATATTAAGTTTAAGGCTTGATGGTGAGGCCCTCTCTATGATACAATAAGATTGTACATTAATATCACACAGCAGAGATAAGAATGTTTCTTGCTATATGATTTTTATTATAGATGTAAATTCATCACACACAATGGTACAAGATCACATGTATTTTACTGATCATGTTTATAAATACTTTCAATTCTTGTACATTTACTTCCAATTTTGATAATGTTGGATTGAAGTATTTATGAAAACATAATTTGTATGAAATATGTGTTGTAGAATTATTAAAATATGGAGTCATACGCAATACAGTCATTTTACAAGTTTCAAATCACTGAAAATTTCTAGTTTTGAATTATAATTTTTTTCGTAAATTTAGACTTTTTAGATAAAGATTCTTAAAACAACATTTTAAGTTTAAAAATATAATTGAGTGAAAACAAGAGGTGTCTTTTAGATAAAAACAAGGAATAGAAAATGAAAATTCAAAACTTGAAAAAAATGAGAGTATGTGATCTAGACTTTTTTTTAAAGAGGTGCCTTTATAACTATTGTAAGAAATGCAGCAAAAGTTCAAAATATGTAAAATTGGGAAATTTACTGTACTTTAAACTTCAACTATCTACCATTAAATTGTTTTAATATCATATCTTTCAATTTTTTATCATGTAGATTACATTTTCTTGTATCTAGTCCTAACAGTGGTTCAACTATAAACTTGATTAGACTTCCCTGTAGTTCAGTACAATGAAATGTACTGATTGTTGTTGGTGTATAGGTAGTTGTGGTACACAACTAAACTCTTATTATGAAAGAAACACAAGGAGCATTCAGTTTACATTGTATCTGTGTTGATAGTTTTATCACTGTGGGTTTTTATAAATCAATTTCACTGATTTATTTCTGAACTTTTTTTTTTTAAATCTACGATATACACTACAAATGGAATGTTATAGTTTTCAGTATAGAATAATTTAAATAGTTTACTACAAAACAAATTGCATGTGGAAAATAATACCATATCTAGATCATAATATATGCCAGCAAACATTTGATAGTCAATAAAAGTATAAATAAAGTAAATATATCATTTAGAATCAAATATACACAGGATATATAAATACATGCTTAAAATACTGGGTGGCTCTAATTTTAGATGATGGAAACCGTGTGAATAATACAACCTCAATAATATCTACATGTAATATTATAACATAATCACTAACAAATCTATATAATACAACCTCAATAATATCTACATGTAGTATTATAACATAATCACTAACAAATCTAAATCTAGTGCATAATTAATATTTGTTAAAAATTGAAAAGAAAAAAATTCTAAACCAGTGACAAATAAAGGAACCTAAAATACATCTGACTCACAGTTTACTTTAACTGAAAACAAATAAAGTAAAATATGTTTATCCATAGCAGTATGTTCATGATAGAGGCAGTATTCATATACTTAGTAGAAAAACAAAAATAGTACATTGTATATATCCAGACAGATAATCAACAGTCAAGCAATTGTCATGAGCCTTTGATATCTAGCATAAATCATAAAGTACAAATTTATTTTATTCACAACAGAAAATAAACAAGAGGCCCATTAGGCCTTAACGTCCATCTGGATTGGCATTTGTACACTTTTGACCCTAGGGTCACATCTTGAACAAACTTGCTTCTCCATGCCTTAAAGTAACTACAAACCAAAGCATTAAGCTCTAGGCCTTCTAGTTTTTTAGAAGATTTTTGAAATTTTGTCAAATTTTCCCCATTTCGGCCCCCAAAGTGGCTTCCCCTGGGGCCTGAGCCCCTTCATTTGAACAAATCTCATTTTCCCTTCCCCAGAGATGACTTCTGCCAAGTTTGGTTGAAATTAGTCTAGTAGTTTTGGAGAAGAAGTCAAAATTGTGAATAGTTGACATATTTGTTATAGTGTTGAACTTTGACCCCAAAACACTTAATCTATTTTTGACCCAAGAGTCATGCCCTAGGAACAATTTTTTAAGAGTTGTCTCCGTTGACCTCAAATTGCCATGATGCCCCTTACATTTCCCCCAACAGTTAATAAGTCAATCATTTTATTATCCTTTTAGTAAATATTGTCATACAAGAAAGCCACACAATGGTCAAACTGTTTTGACTATTTGATGGCATGAAACTTTTGATCAGCTGGTTACCAGATGGCAGTTAAACATATTTTTTGATTACTTTGAAAAAAGTCCAGGTCCTTTCAAGATCATAGTGGTCAGAATAGTGAATTCAGTAAAAATTGATTGGTGGGTACCTGAGCTGGAATTCTCTGGAAGCAACTGTAGTGCAAACAGCCCCTGTCTGACAAGGTTAATTATTCCCAATTCTGAGTTGTACTGGCCATCAGTCAACTTGGCACCATTCTCACCCCTCTGTACAGACTCTGGGTGGTCGTCTGCTACCTCGTCATCCGTCTGCTTACGAAATTCAAAATAGCTTAAACAAATCAATACATTTTGAAAACATGAAGAAGTTAAAGCAAAACTGGATTTTTTTTTTGTTTATTTCATTTTCAATTTAATACAATAAATATGCATGTTTGCTAAAATCAGCATTTTGCATTCTTCTCATGCTTCTGCAATAAGGCAGGAAAGCAACATTATGACAATCCATCAAAAGTATTGCCTAAAGCTTTAAATATGCCAACAACGGTATTTTAAATATGTTAATTTTGTTTTTAGTCTTTTGTAGTCTTCAATCTATAAAATTTAGATTTTAAAAGAATCTTTTTAAATGCCATTATCAGAAGGTATTGCGAGACTGATCTTTCTTGTGCAATTTAACCCTTTATTTTAGTTTGTTTTTTTCTTCCTTTTTTCTTTAAATGTCATTTATTTATTGCAATTTCATCCATTTCCATTTCTTTCATTTTCAAAGTTAAAATACAGACAAAATTGATGTTGGGTTATGTACAAAACAAAAGTTATCTTTTGTTCTGGTGATCCTACTTTTACTTGTTTTAGACATTGTATGCATGTTACCGTATTTATGGTACTAGACAGACTTGTGTACGCTGCCACTGCATCATGCTCAAACTTGTCTAGTCGGGCGTTAAGCATTTCTAAGAAGCTGACTACATTCTCCTCGGTTACTCGAATTCCTTGCGCTAACACCTAAAAAACAGTAATTTGATAATCAAAACAAATTTGAGCAAAGAGTACATCTCAAAATAGTCATTATTCTCTTCTGTTTGTAATTAAATGCAAGTTATTGAAAGAAGCAATCCTCTTCTATTAACGAGAATAAATATTTTCTAGACATAATATAAATTATTTATATGTCACTGTCAGAACAGATTTAAGTAAAATTTGTTTTACTTATTATCTTCAAATAAACACCTATTAAAGATCAATCATTTGTCGCTTGAAGTGATGATTTTTCACAGGTTTTTAAATTCCAATCACTGAATGATATAGTGAGAATTCATGTATTATAGTATTACTCTCACACAGAGTATGGCATTATTACTTACCTGGTTAGCTGTACAAGCTAGTACAGGTGTGTGTGCAATCACCGTTACATAGAGCTCTGTATTGAACAACAGATTCGTTCCAGGCACCATATACTGTCAAAATACAAATATTCTGTATTTATACTTATATTACGCACATAATTTAACAAGAGCTGTTGGAGAACAGCATAGCTCGCATATTGAAAGCATTTTTGAAACGAGTGTGAATCGTAATGGGGCCATTACACGATGTCCCATCTTAGATAATGGATCAGAAAAAATTACATTTGGTTGTTGTCACAGTGTAGTTATACATCTGAGTACCAAATTAGAAAAAATCAGGCAATATCTAAATTTTGACATATAAAAGGCCTTGGTCGTTATTCGGTGATTACAAATCGGAAAAAATCATATACAGTTGAGATTGCAGTGTCATAATTCATCTGTATACCAAATTTGAACAAAATTGGACATGGTCACCAATTTGGATAACAGATTGAACAAGAAATTTCCACTATGATTGCATCAAATGAACCTTTCACCTCAAAACAACACCCATTCCAAATATCAGCACATAATTAATTATTGATTGAGGAATAGAAAACCCACAAAATTGGATTTTTTTTTTTTTTTTTTAAATATTACCAATTCACTCCATTTAATGAGTCTTAGACCCCAAAACTACCCTCATACCTAATATCAGCAT
>JAUMGZ010198270.1:0-12706 GCA_032359645.1 Pododesmus macrochisma | reverse complement strand
TGTAACTTGAAAAGGAAATAACCTCACTTAGAATATTCTTCACATATTCGTTTTAATTAATCCCTCCAAGAGCTCCCCTTCTGTAAAGTGCGGATGTCGATGTTCTACTTAATTCTTCCTGTCATTAGAATTATCTTAAACACGAAGTTATACACATAAGAATTCACAAACCAAAGAAAATCGTTTGATCATGTACCGCATACTAAACTAGTATCATATTGCTGAGATTTGTGAAAATCTTGGTATTAATTCTCCCTAAGCCACATTTGCATAGTGTTACATCTAGAAGAAATGCTAGTGCATGTTATGTTTAAATTGTAGATGCATATTCTATACAATGTTGGCTTCGCGACACCTCTATCACGGTAGGTATATTTAACGTGTCGTCACCAACTCTACCTGGTTATTTCTTATGCACGTTCAAGTTTATTCACGCACCAATTTTGTCTTCAGAAAGGCACGTCACTGTACGCCCAGAGCTTATCGTTTATTTCATAGAGATTCCAGGTTTTTGAGAATAACAGCCTTGATTTTATTCTGTAGATCCTCGTCAGCTGTACATAAACTCTCTAGTTTAAGTTTTTGAGCATAACTTGAGTGCTTAGATTTTATTTTGTTAATCCTATCCTTGCTCATCAGCCGTTCGTAATACCTCTAGTTTTAGACGTTTGGGTACAACTGGAGTGCTAAGATTTTATTCTGTAAATCGTAATCTTGCTCGATCGCCGTACGCAAAACCTTCGAGTCTTAGGTATTTTAGTGAAACTGCTTAGTTTATTTCCTGTAAACCTAGCTCACCAGCCGTACGTAACAAACTCGTATAATAATCCCGAGCATGTGGCAGCATACCATCCGAAAGATCACGTTTAACCGAGTGCACTAGTACAAAAAACGACAACCTCGGTGATTAAATATCGCAGGGTTGACATAGGATCGGTTTTTATTAGGAATCCAACTTGGTAAGTGGTTCTAATAACAGAAACAGCGATTACAAGATCCGGAGATATTTTTTCAACGCGCACTGGTATATATCAAAAATAGATGGCCACTTCCATATATATTAAATGAAGGCGACCAGATGCAGGGATAATAAGTAAGCTGCGGTATTCCAATACCTAACAGCGAGGCAAAGATACACTGACGGGGTAGCCATTTATTCCACGTGGCTGCATCGTTAAATGACAGATGCGCTCATTCGGAAATGTCACCATTTGTTGTGATATCGTTCCGTCTTTTCTTTCCAATTGTTAAAATTGTATTAACAATAGTGATTTTTTGTGATACGTTTCACTAAAATATGATCTAGCTGCTTATTGCGTTTACTTGTTCTATCTGAAACACACTTGCTATTATGTGTTGTGAAAATATCACCATTTTTTATTATTATATTGGTCCGTATTTTATTTCTAAGTGTTAAAATTGTTTTTACAATAGTAACGCGTTGTCGTAAGTCACACTAAATATGATTTTACTTCTCTTTATGAAGTATACCTGCTACGACGTGCTGCGACATATTAACACAGTTTTATTGTAAACCCTTTTAATTAGGAAGATAAACACTCGTCTGTGGAACCGCTTAGTAATATTGCATCAAATTCATCAATCTGTAATAACATTCCATTGATTGCTACTTCGGCACTACAGTTTGTTATTATAAGTCTCAACGACAGGTATTATTCGTTATATGTAAAACAATAACACAGCGTTACATCAAGTACCCCTGGTTAATAGATATAGCTCATCAAAAGCAAGGTATCCAATTTCAAATTGCAATTGCAAACACAACACTCGATAGTTGTCCCTCTAATTCCAAAAGCACAATGTTGTCATATACTCGTACATCTTTCACAATCTTATATCATTACAGGTTAAAAGTCACTTGTTGTATTCAACTGACGTAAGTAACACAGTTCAAAATATACAGATTTCCTTTATAGTTACGGCTTCCGTTTGGGTCAATTACGACGTAAAACCCGCACATTTACAATAGGAATAAAGTAGAATTGTCGAAGCAAATGTCAGTCTTCCTCCAACAAGTGATTGTAATCCCCATTGGCTTGGCTGTGATGTGAGCAGTAAGGGTAACGATATATATGTGGCCAGTGACACGCCGTCAGTTGTAACAACTTACGTTCTCTTATAACGCAGTGATACTAAGCCGATGGTTTTAATATTATTATGTTTCCCGTACTTTTACTTGTGTCGACATTAGTTTCAAATTACATTCTTGAGGCGTGTACACATGTATGAAAAAATGAAAGTCATGGAGCCCATAGTTTTATATTGTGTTTTCCTGTTTTAGTTGTATCGACATTGTAGTTTCAAATTACATTCGCCGGGCATGTGTGTGAGGAATGAAAAATAAAAGTCATTGAGCCATGCGTGTTTTCAATTTAATTTTAAAATCTCTGTCAGACATCGTATTACTAAATTGTGCTTTTATTGCTGACCGATCTGAACTGTTACGAGTACAGCTTATTGTCATGCATGCCGAATCTCCTCCATAAATAATGATAACCCATATTATAGACTTCATTGTTGGTCATTTGTGCGTTATTTCCCCTGGACCTGCTTAATTTACATATTTTCTCTTACTAAAAAAATTTGGTTAATTTTTGACCTAGATGATTCAAGATTAGGAATTTATCTTTAAAAATAACCCAATTTACTTGTTTAAAGTGCTTCAAAGTACTTTAAAGTACTGCAGTAAGTAGCGTTTCTGCCAACATATCTGTTATATAGTTAGTATCACTACGTTCATCTGCGATAAATAAATCTAATGTATATCCGTCATTGGCAAGGATACCTATATGTATAGAAAGTTACAATACTCTACATGCAACATGAGATTAAATAGCTTCGTAATGTGTCTCGATCACCCAAAATTCCTTAGATAAAGAGTATTTGGTATTCCGTACATTTAGGTCGAATTAACGCATATTAATTACATATGCCAAGTGATGTTCTTTTCAAACGCATACAGGGTTAAAGAAAAATCGCTTTGCTTTTCATGAAAAGCTTTCAAAGTCGACAAACATTAGATACATCTTCAATGCGCGAAGCCGTTAATAGTTATATTGCATACATGCTAAGGAAACTTTTGATATCGCGGACTATTTGTAACGTACCATAATCACTTTAATAAGCTGACTTCTGATATATTCAGGGGTTCGACATTCATACTACCGTATGCACAACGAGATTGAATACTTTTGATATGCTGGCTACTTGATGAGAATTAAAGATGAATTAGAGATGTTCTATTGGGTCGCTATGATGTGTGTTGGTATTATTTCACCCGAATGCTCTCTAACATGCGGCAAGCATTTCACCGTGGTCGGTGTGTTCGGTACGGTGGTTATGAATCAAATCTCACAAGTGATTTGTATATGCAGTGTCATTTAATGATATCCTTTATGCACATTTATCAAAAGTAGGTGTAACGTTATAGAGAAGCTGCCAAAATATATGCTAATCCTTCTATAAAGCGTTCACAGAGTGATCAATGAAGCGTGGCAAATGTACCGTACATGGATACAGACGGTCACTGGACCGTGACAAATATAGCCTTCTTAGTTACAATTCAAGTAAGTAATGGCTTACAACACGTTTTACCTACTTCTAAACCGTTATTTCTTACACGGGCGCATAATTGAAATTCAATTACTTCCGGGTCACTGCGTAATCGTAAAGGAGACGACAGGAATCAATACGTGACAAGTTTCAGCGCATGTGCTAACGACATGCACACACGGTGACCTTTGACATAAGCCGTTGATCAGAAATATTAACTTTACTCTAAACATAGAGCAACATTCAGAACGTAGACTTATTTGTCCATAAATTAATCTTTAACACAAGTAGCAACTATGTAGGGGTCAAATCTACTTTCCAGAACCGATCCGCAGTCCGGAACTAATGTGCGGGCAGACGTTTATTGTTGTTCTGTGTGTATGTAACATCGCCGGTGGGTAAATGTAAATAATGATTCTTCTGAAATTAGTTCGTGTTAATAACGTGCATGCGGTATAGGGGTGATAATGACTCCCCATCAGGGAAAACCACGATTAATCACCGACCAGATGCATTGATCACACATGCCAATGTAATCAATAAAACACACGACGGTATCCGGACCAATTCACCGCATTCAAAAACACCTTACGGAATTAAATCGACCGTTTAATCAACAATGCTAATTAAAAATGCCAGTGAAACCTAAATCGATATTCAAAAATTTCAATAAAGTAAAGGCATTTATATAAACTTGTTATGAACTTTTAAACAAAGAGCTTCTAGTGTCGATACCTATTCATAAGTAAATACGTTAACATATTAAAGTAAACTTTGTCCGTGTAAATGTGTGGCAAAGCGTTAAAATCCATCAGTGACGTTGCACTTTTTAAGTCTATATGTACTTTAATACCTAAAGGTTAAACTTACATCGTAAATCTTGTTATTTTTCCAATGAAACTTGCGCTGGCAGATTCCAAATGAATTAGATTATCTTGTCATTTTCAACCCTAGGAATACTTAGAACCGTTGATAGATTTGAAAATTATATGTGCTTTTTGCATATCATAAGATTTCGAAATCCTTATAAGAATCGTTGTTAGATTTATAATAATATTAGTCTGTTTCCGCATTAAAAATAAATATATTCCCGTTTAAATTAAACAAGCATATAGCGATGTGACGATAAAGGACTAAGTTACAATTTTTTTAGTTTTTACGGAAACAAAGTTAACATTTTAAAAATGTCAGGATGCGATTTGAATTTCAATGCAAACTTAAGTACACGTTAAACGATTTCACACAAGAAGAAACAATGTAATTAACACGGCTAAATTGGAGTATTGAAAATATTCAATAAATTTCCATCACCAATTTTCGTTTTTTCCATAGTTTATTCATTATTTTGATTTTTTTCCCTGATTTTCTGATTGATCTCCTGTTAAACGTAGAGCACTAATGCAACATGCTTCAATTACGCTGTACTTAAACGCCAGCTACACAACACTCCTTTTCACAATTAAATTAAATTATGTAATGGTGCAACACCATGATTCCAAACAACGTCGGAGAGTTAAATGTTGCGATTTTTTAACATAACAGTCAACAAACTTAAGCTTGACAATGAGTCGGCCTATCTGATCGTATATTAAACACGGTTGATTCAATCGTCTTCCCGGTTGATTCTTCACACTGCACTATACTCACTGGCGCGCTAAAGCACGTGCACTCTTTTCTTGTTTATGAAATGGCTCCTATGCATTAATGCTGCTGTTTCTTTTATGCAAATGAGATGCAAATTATTCCAAGTCCACCCTTCATAATGGATTAACAACTATTGGAACATCGGTTTGTTTTTCAGTGGTAAAGTACATTGACATTGCGGTAGAAACTGCATATTGCTAACAGAATGCGTTAACTAAGACTATCAGAATTTCATTCATATTCCATATGCAAATGATATGCAAATGATATGCAAATTTATCACAGATCCCACGATTCTCCTTAATGATGCATGCTGCGTACTTAACGTTTACGGAATATTCTACAGCAGCTGCTCTGCATAGTTATTACAATATGAACACCTTTACAAGCTTCAAAAAGACACAGTCCTGTTTTTTATCCAACAACGTCTATTATACGCTTGTGTCTTTCTCCGTTGAAATTGAAACTAAATATTGGCTGGAGTATGTTATTGCACATGATCGTCAGTGAAGACGATGCAAACTTCAAAGCTTACAAAAAACACAGTTATGTAACTATGTATTAACGTCATTTATGCGCTTGTACGTGTCTTCCTCCGTTGAAAATGAAACTAAACTTGTCTAAAGTACCAGATTACACATGGCTGTTTGTAATTTCGATGCACGCTTACAAGCTTCATAAAGACACGGTTATGTTTCGTGTGTCTTTCTCCGTTGAAAATGAAACTAAACCTGTCTGGAGTCAAACATACCGTCAGTGAACTTGATGCTTATAAGGGTTGTTCTGTTGCCGTAATTGTGTCGTATTATATATATAAAATCACTGTTTATTGAGGCAATTCACACCAGCAGTTATAACACACCATAGTCAATCGCTCGTTGATCTGTGTATATGAATAGTTATCATTGTTACCTGCGGTCGTTGTAAGATACACTTAGCCTACAAAATGATACAATCGCTTGTTAGAGCTTTCATCTTTTCCACTATAATGTATATTGCGTGATAAAAATGTATTAGCTGTATTCACAAACAAGAGTTTGTTATTAGTATATATACTGTTAATATGAATCCATTTAACTATAGAAAACGTTCATTTACTCAACAGTCTTTTATGGTTTATATGTTTTCGCAGATTTTTGGAATATTTGTCATTTTAGATCAGAGTGTTGGTTAGGAATTCATTGCTTGTCACTTTTTACACAGGCAGAGCGATACATCCATATAGCGCTTACGTGAGCCAAACTACACCCTATAAAGTGTTTGAAGGAGCCAAGCTACAGTCATATAGTGCTTACTAAAGCCAATATTCTGGACATCCATATTGTGCTTCCAGGAGTGAGTACTTCAAAAATAATGCCTATTGGAATGACGATACATCCCAGTAGTGCTTACAGGAGTGAAGGCTCATTCATTTAGTGCTCACAAGAGGCAACATACATTCCTTCTGTGTTTGCATGAATCACAAAACACTCGCTTAGTGCTTACGGGAGCCAAGATACATCCATTGAGTGCTTACAGAAGCAAAACTAATTCCATATTGTGCTCACAGAAGCAAATATACACGCACATAGTGTGCACAGAAGCCAAGATACATCCAGTAAGCGCTTACAAAAGCCAAACTAATTCCATTTTGTGCTCACAGAAGCATGAGCCAAGATAGTGAGGATACATCCATATGGGTCTTACAAGAGCTAAGATACATCCATTTATCGCTTATAAGAGCAGGATAAATAACAAAAAGTCCAGTCCAACACACCAAAAACCACTGTTGTTCAACATAAAGGCGACTTGTAATGTTCATATAGTCCACACTAACCACGTAACGCGACTAGGTTTCGGAGTTGGGACACAGATTGTGTTCCAAATATAAACATACATAACTAGTTTACAATATTGCTAATTAATCCACATTCAATACCGGCCAACACTAACCGAATATGAAAAATGTTGTACCTAGAACATGCACGCACACACTCTGATTTTAACGTTATACATAAACAAATCGACATGCAACATCGTTGAATCATAAAATGCGTTTCAAAACATCTTCATGACCACATAAAACGCAGCCATCGCTTTATTATACGAGGTCCACGTTATATAACTGTTTGAGTGTGTTTTCTTCCAAAGGTCGTTAATTTTCGTTAATATAATTCAGTGCAATGCGCTACTTCAGATTCCGACCAAACGAGTTAAATTGAGCGCGAAGAAAGTTTATCGTATCGACGGCTGATATATAAATAACATAGCTTTGTATTAAACATACGGGCTCTGGTTTTTTTACACCGCCATCCCGTATCCTATTACACCGTGATTTGTTTTTACTCTGAAGCATTTTATGCAATGTTTAGCACACGAGTAAAATAAAACATTTATTTTCTGCCTTCTCACAAGTGGTTGCAGATTTCAAGTGATATCAAGTAGCAAAATGTTCTAAGTTCTTCCGTACAGAGACAATAAATAAAAAGTGTGTAATTTAGTATAAGAGTTTACTTTATTTCCTCCAATAAGTAGGAAACGTACACAAAACAATGATGACGAGTTAATTTGTTTGTGTATTTGGGTTTAGCGTCTTTTTAACTCATGTATAGGTCATATCGAGACGGTGTCTGTTTGTAACAGTGTGTACTGATGGCGACTTTATAGTGCTGTCTCACTGAACTATCACAGCACAGACACATTGACATGATACTTCACTCGATCACATTATACTGACACCGTGCCAACCAGTCATTATCTTACCCACTAATGCTGCGTGTCAAGCAGGAAGCGAGAAGAGTGCCCAATGTTAACGTCTTGGTATATGTCGCCACCAGGATTCGAACCTGCAATCGCAGATTCTCTTCACTAGTGTACATACGGATGTACAGATGGACGAGTTAAATACAGGGGTCAACGACAACAAGACCTCAAACACCAAACACAAAACTTACAAAAAGCATTAATATATTAAAGTACTAGTACTTATCTTAATCTTGGAAATGTCAATTGGAAGAGAGATATATAAATGGGGCACTTACGTATGTAATTGCATTCAATTTATAATCAAGTTTATAAGTTAAGTGATATACATGAACGAGCGTCAAACCAGAAGAGACTCTAGACTTGCCATAGCCTGCATCGCATCTATCACTCGTCTTTTTTTTGGGGTCAATTTTGTGAATTAAGTTTATTTATCTTTTACTGCACATTATCCTTACACCGAGTCAACCAATCATTTCCCTACCCAGAGTACTGAATGCTGCGCACGATTGGAGATTACGTTACTTTAACATCTAAGGTGTCACGCGACCGGAGATCGAGCAAGTAGCCTTCCGCATACAAAGCGAACACTCTCCTTACTCATGTGCCGCGGCGGTTTGTCATTTTTTGGATTCTATATCATAATATGAGAGTTGTCCATTCGGATGACATTTCCATGTCGGTTAGTCATCATTCGAAATCAGGAGGATTCATTGGCAAAACATAAGCATTGTCTTGCCAAATAATGATTCAATAAATGATCTTGGTCGGCTTATACATTATGGTTTATACTATTTTAGCTTAACAGGTGGGTGGTCTTTTCATCTTTTGGATCGAAAACTGGTGGAAGTCGGCTATTGCTCTGCCAAAAATTGATTCGATAAAGGATCGAAAACAGAAAGATTTATTGGCAAAACACAAGATTTGTTTTGTCAAATAATGATTCGATAAAGGATCGAAATCAGAAAGATTTATTGGCAAAACACCAGAATTGTTTTGCCAAATAATTACTCGAGCAATGATCTTAGCCGACAAATACATTATCGTTTATAATTATTTCGCTGAACTGATATTCGATCTTACCATCTCTTGAACAAAAATTATTTCTTCCAAAAACATTTTCTATTCTGATAAAACTACAAAAAGCATAAGTTCTACGGACACTAAACGAATAATATTGTACGAGTTACAATAAATGAAAACAGACCTTTGAATTTTAAATTTTCATTCGAGTGCTCGTCGGTTGAATGTTCAGGGCAAGATCTTGCTGTGTATTATACATGGTAAGATTATATCATTCACAGAATATCAAATATGAATATTAAAGTGTTCATATACCGATCAAAAAATCAAAATATAAAGCCTATATGTTCGCCCAAGAAAAAAAACAACAATTCTAGAATGCTTTTGTTCAAATATAATGCATATTTACATAATTTTGTACGCAAAATGAATATTAAAAGCAACGTAGATGCGACATTTGCAATTCAAAAATGTCAAAAGTTTATCCTTATATACTTATTCAATAATTCTCTCGTTTGGTATTCATCAATTCAAGGTCGGAACAAAAACAATCTGATTCTAAGACACGCTTCTGACTAATCGAGGTCGATCTATATCTTGTATACATGTATCTATTATACATCATGTTCAAGCATTGGAATGAAAATGATCAGTGAAATAAGGGATGCGTAACTCGACTCATTCAGGTCACAATTCGAAGATTTCCATTTGGTATGATTGAAAACCTAAAGAGGTTTAGCTTAAGAAATGACTTTCTCTTCTTGCTAGGTACCATTATTGTTGCAGAATGAGATTGCGGCAACAAATCGAATCTCAATATGGTTAAAAAGTCAGTAATTTCTACCAATAACAGATATATATCTCGAAGTGAAATATGAATAATGTCATTATCTGAGATCGTTGTTGTGATATTTCGGTATAATTACCAGGATTCTACAATCTTGTTATTATTCAAAGACAAACGCAATGCTGATCCAAACAATACCATATGTTAACATTTGTTTTAATTGTATATTACCCTTACTGCACTCTGGCCGGACGTTCCCCTTTTTTTATTCAAAGACGAATCCTCGGCAACTGTACGTGGACGTTTACATGGGTATAATGTAAAAACCTAACGATGACCGAGATACTTTTTTGCAATTGCTTAGCTATTGTGAGACCGGAATCTTGGAAACAAGGAAAAGTTTGGCATTGCTATTTTGTATCTTTTTTAGAAAAATTACTTAGATTTTAAAGGCATCAGTCTCAACAGAAGGTGATATCTATGAAATGATGTACATCCGCAAATCTTTTATATAACCAATATAATATATCCCATGGAACAAGGTTTTTCAAGATTTAGAGACTGCGTTAGGAAATGTTTGCTTTCACAATTGCATCACAATCTTGCATTATTGCAGTCTCGCAATCTCGCAAAAACGCGATATTTTTCTGCCATAATCGGCTTCCATAGTAACCTTACTCGTTACTTTAATGCGTTTATGACATATCGGTGACATTACAACAAACCAATTATTCTGCCCTAAAAGAAGACCAATGATATTCAAATCGTATGCGTAGTCTCGTCATATCGGTCACTTTCCAAATATGTAGATTAGTTGCACTGTCGTCATACACGCGCTCAAAACACGCGCTCATTTGCATAACTCATACGGAGATAACTGGTTGAGTGTCAATCGTATTATGCAACTCTTTTGTGTGTGTTGTCATTGGCGACCAAGCGCGAGACGACGCTTTGAAAGTCCAAGCTGTATCATGAATTCGATGTCCTTATAAAGATGTATTTGACAGAATTACATTGTATGTGCGACTTGGGATGTTTGTTGTTACAAATGTACCCTTGTATTCAGCGCCAATATGAGAATAACGTGCCACGGACAATTAGGAACCATGGCGTACGTCTCTAGAGGTTACCATGACAATATCAGTTTCTATAAACAACACCCTTAAATTAAGACCGATAACAATCTAGTTCACACCGTGTCGCGGACAGACGACATAAAATGAAAAACTTTGAAACAAAAAATAAAAGCAAAAGACTCAAAACATTATAGGCAAAGAGAATCGAAAAGCGTAGCAAACAATTGTTGAAACACTGACTAATATGCTTTTTATTCAACATAAAATTATTTGATTTTCGAACACGGGAATGGTCGATATACTGTTAGCGTACACATTTTAGAGGTATTCATATTTTAGCGCTTTTCGCGCTGACATTTAAGCACTAATTCATATACAGCGCTAAAATTTAACATCTAGATTTAAAACATTACACTTATCAATGATTGCGCATATATGTCTTACATAGGCTGAAGCGCTTAAATATGACTGCGCTAATAGAAGTACGCTTACCGTATATGACGCATAGAAATAAGGTATGAACAAAAAACAAGAAAAATAATTTAAAACAAAAATCCAAGGCCACTGTGAAATCAAAGAAAACCGGCAGACATAAACAGGGAATATACGAAATAAAACATTTAAATTGTAATGTAACAAATTTCTACGTTAAGTGAAATAAGGTGTCCGAACTGAATGCTCTAAAGATATTTGAACGTTCTGTGAAAAAGCTACATAAATATTCCCTGTGATTCAAATCATCACCCATTAAAGACAATATGCATTACTAGACAACCAGGAAGCCAGCCACGTAGAAAAAAAGGATACTTATTCTGGAAAGGAAGTGACGCCTTAACTTTATATCCGTATCATGATACTGTGTAATGAAAAGAATATTATTTATGCATAAAAGATAAAGAAAATGCGGAAGTCTGAGGGTGAACAATTCTAAGTGGTCACCTAGCCGTATTTGACAGGAAATTGGTGGTGTTTGTTTCCACTGTAACTGTATCCATTTACGTAATTATCTCCAAGCAACGTTATGTTTCAACACGCTATTATGATGGTATTACTCAATTGCTGGGTTTTTTTTATAAATCAATCGCTATCATTTTCTTCAAATTTCCTTGATGTAAGTACACTTAAAGTGTTAGGCGTTTATAAGACGTTTAATACAATTTCAAGCAAACAGAAAGTTTCAAACAAATATGCAATCAATATAAGTTACCTCATATTACGTGTATTGCTTTTATTAAGTTCAACCGCAAGCTATGCAGACGAAAAGAACACATTTGAGATAATCAAGGCCTGGTACGTCAGACGAGCGGAAATATCTGTTTTTATAATTAAACATGTGTAAAATCACTTTATTTAATGATACAAGTGATATGTTTCCCGCCCACTACATTACAAATTTACAGTTCATCTATATGCTGTTAATTTTGGTATCCATTTACACAAATGCATGTTAAATAAGAAACACGTATCGTATATCAAATCCATGTGATATTAGTATTATCGCATAACAGGGATCCAATTCATGCGATATTAGTTTTACCGCATAACAGACAACAGAACCGTGTGATATCAGTTTCATCTCATAACACGTATCACAACCATGTGATATACGTATTATCGCATAACGAGAATCAATTGTGTGTGATATAAGTATTATCGCATACCAAGGGTCACATCCTAGAGATGTTTTAGCATACCGCATACCAGTGATCAAATCCATTTGTCATTAGTATTATCAAAGCATTATTATTACTATATTGAACTAACTAACACTGTTTTATATAATAATACTGGTTTTTTAAAAATAGCTGAGGCGGTTTTGGATTATATACCTTGGATATCTCGTAAATATGTTTTATCATTG
>JAUMGZ010198259.1:0-12707 GCA_032359645.1 Pododesmus macrochisma | reverse complement strand
CACATTTCAATAGCATGTAGAACTTATTGTTCAGAAGTATTCTAAATGCTTGTAAAACAGATACCAAGGACATGCATAACGTGCACATCGATTAGCGATGTGTGCAGTTAGCCAATCAGGCGCCATTTTAAATTCTGTAAAATGTGTTTACAAATGAAACTCCATGAGGTAATGCGCTGTTGAAATACGACGGGATATGACCAAATCTTGAAATTTTCTGCATTCGTCATTTGAAATAGATTTCAGAAAACACTGATCATTTAATCAATTTTCCAGACAAAACGAGACGACGTCGACAAAATCTATTAATTAGAACAGCACAATTAGATACCAAATTGATTAAAAGAGCTTTTACAAGAAGATGGATGGTAAGGCCAAAGGGCCGCTTCAGCTTGTTTTTGTAATTAATTAAATAGATTTTGACAATCATTTTTACCGTTTCAGCACACATATTCAAATGAAGCTGATAGCAAAGAGGTATTCTCTGGATACATTCCTATAGGTAAGAACATATTGTATAAACTTGTTATTTGATTATATAAGAATTCCACTAAAAAACTACCTATACTCGTTATCTTTCAGCCCATTAAGCTCTAAAAAATATGATTCAAAATAAATGCATGCAATACTGAGTTCATACATTCTTAAAATGTTGCAAATTTTCTGCTTGGTGAAATATGTTTCGGGTTTTCCACACTGCATGTCTAAGTTTTAATTCGGTGAAGAACAACTACCCTTATACAAAATATGTCTGTCTATCGTACGTTTAGACGTCAAAATGGTGGCGTAATCAACGACCTTCAATGACCTGGGAACAGTCATTTATAGGAAGCGGAAGTCAAATTTGGAATTACTCTTGACTGTACTTAAATTTACTATTGCGCCCTTGGTATTGAATTTGTGCTCCCAAGATAACTGGGTCATCTGTCCACAACTATAACTTTTGCAAAGGAATTTCTTTAGACTGGTTCCGACCCTGAGCTTTAGAACCAATGATGTGAATATGTTTTATGATACATTATTTGGTTTCATTAATCACTTTTGACTTAGAAATAATAAAAATTAGAAGATTTATTGCGTATTTGAAAAAATATTTCATTTTTAAAGCAAGTATAATTTTAATGATGTTGATTTTTTTTTTATACATGTAATCTTACATGTATCTGACCAGTACGAACATGTTAGCGTTGATGTATTTTTATAGACATATTTACATTCTATGTGTTGTATAAGAATGTTTTTATTATACAGATGACATCAGTGTAACGTACAGTAGAAGTGGAGGAGCAGGAGGACAGAATGTAAACAAAGGTAACATATATTCCATAAAACTTAACATGGGATTCAGTTCCGTGATCTATAGGTAACTTCACTCTGGAGTTGTTAATCTGTATTAATTTAACTCACATTATAGGTATAACATGCACCAGACAGTGCTACTGTTGACTGAATTTTTTTTTTAAAATAATTTCACAATAAATACTGAGTTGTCTCTCCTGACCTTCTTACACTTTCTCACTTACCAAAGATTAAAAAAGTTAAAACCAAAACTTTTAAATACATGTGTATGTATAGTTATTTTAAACAATTTGTCAAGGAGCATGCTTGGAAGAAACATAAATGTTGTAATTATTTTATCTAAAATTAGCAGTTATTTTTGTGACACCCAGTATTTTAGCAAAATTTAACTTACAATTTCAATTATTACAAATGTTACGAACTTGTTTTCATTCTTGAAAGCTCATCATAACTTTATCTCATTTTTAAATAACAAAGGCCATCTCTCTATTTCAGTTAATACAAAAGTTGAAATGAGATTTCATGTGGAGAAAGCTGAATGGATTCCAGATAGACTAAAACCCAAAATCCTAGAGCAGGTGATATATTTTCCTATCATATATCAATGTAGTTGTGATTATTCAATGGTAACCCCCAGAATAAATGAAAAGGCTGCATTCAGTGATATAATTTCAACAGGCCTAAATTAAAATATTGTTTGTTTCTCCTACACCACCGACCCGAAAAAATCAGCCAGACCCAAAAAAGTTTTTTACCATTTTTCACCAGAAAGTTTTTTATTTTTCCGAATTTCCGGAATCGTTATGTTGGTTCCGTAAGTGTTGAACGCCGGAAGTGTTGAACCTGAATGAGACACTTATGTGAATTATTATCAACAACCGTTCCCTTGACGCTTCTTTCAAAACACGTGAAACATGGCGGAAGATATGATCACCCTGTGTGTAACTGTTCAGATATTTCGAGGCAATAGACTAAAAAAAAACGCTAGCCTCAAACTACCACTACGCAAGTGCCATTGGTAAACAGGACAGGTGTGGAGCAGAGAGGGACACCGATTTCCTCAAGACTCATCATAGTGTATTTCCGGTTTGCAATGAATGCAAACATCTTAAACCAATTCCAACACAAAACCCAATTAAGTAAAATGTGGCATGACAGAAATAAAAACATACAGCCTTTTACCCGAGTTGGAATCTTTTTTTTATTTTGTTTTGCTTTAAGATATGTAGAATCAGTGCATATTCAGAAATGACTTATATTGTAAGAAAATCAGAATGACTTTAACTTTTTCTACCTACCACCCTACCCATCCTTTGCTGACTAGGGTAGAGTAAGGGGAAACAAACACTTTTTTAGGGTTGGCCACATAGGCAATAACAGTTGTATAGAAATTGTTATTGTTATTGTTATTGTGTTCTCTTGAACAGTTTAAATTATTCCAAAAGAATACAATATCTCACCATACTTCATATACCAACCAACATTGAAAACCTCAATGGGAAAGATTTGTAGATTCCATGATGGGAGATTTAAGTAAGAAATACTAGGTAATTTTAGAATTTTCATAGGGGAGACAATATCTGAATTGTCAGAATTTTAGTCTAAAAATAGGAGTCTCACTATTATGGGGAGACTTGGCAGGTATGCTTCAACGTAAAATAAGATGTGTGTTTTGTTACACTGACTTATATGATACTTGTATTATGGGTTAACAATAGATATAAACACTACATGACCAGGATAATAGAAGACAAATAAATTTATAAAAGTTTATGTATAGAGGATAAAAATCTACATTGCCTCAGGGGCCGCAGTGGCCTAGTGGTTAAAGTCGCCAACTTGTAATAATAAGAGCCTTTCACCTCCTAGGTTCGATTACCGTCCGGGGCGGCTTAGTGTGAGAAAGTTGCCAGTGACTTGCCATAGGTCCATGGTTTACTCCGGGTACTTCGGTTTCCTCCACCAGTAAAACTGGCATGTCCGTAAATGACCTTAGCTGTTGATCGGACAATAAGCCCTTGGCACAAACACTAACACAAACAGTCGTGTCTAGTCATATCGAGATGGTTTCTGCTTGTGACAGTGTACACTGATGGTCACTTTGTAGTGCTGTCTAACTGCAATATCACACAGCAGACGAAAGTTATGCGCTTTATTGACTTGATCGGGTTACCGAATTGAAGTTTGGAATCCATTTTGCTGCATGCTTACAAGATCTGGAAGGTGTAAGCCAACTGGCATCCAAAAGAAGCATATTAATATGTACATCGGTAGAGAACAGTGCAATCAAAATAGAGCATAACTATTGTTCTACCGACATTTGCATATCGCGAATATTATCACGTGATTTGTATGATAACGACGGTGACTACTCATCATCTGTCTCGTCGTTGATAAACGAACGAGAAAGTCATCTATTCTATTAAATATACTAGATTTCGCGTTTAATGTAGTCGAGACTTAAGATAATTTATAGGTTTCACGAATGCAACGGTTCGTCGAGGAGATTCCATTGCGGTTTGCTTCCTAATAGGGTCAGACACTCCGCAGTAAAGCTTTCGCCCGTGATCAAAAATATGGACTTTTAGTCAGGGTCTGCGAAACGCTTGTTATTGTAAGCGGTTAGCGTGTTTTAAATGGATGGTACTGTTATTTGTGCTGATGGAATTTTCATCGGTTGCGTGATTGAAATATACGGTTTAAATCAGAGTAGCAAGAGACGCTATTTTGGAAATGTTAGCCCCCTTAATTTGGATGAGATTTGTATTCACATTAAAAGTAGCCATAACGAGGCGAAATTGCTCTGTAATTTAGTAAATGTAAACTCCATTCCTGTCTTGATTGAAATGCGGAGTTTGAAGAAAATACAAATGTAGTCACGGTTTTCAGGAAAGCTCCACTTATTAGATTTCCCATCATGCAATTCAAGAGTATTACTTCCGCGGTGAAGAGATTGTGATTGGCCGCCGAGTGTGTTAGTTCTGCTGGTACCATTGCTAGCTATTGTGGATTTAATTACTACGTGTACGACATTGTCTGTGTGTACGTACGTGTAATTGTAGTGATTAATTAAGCAAATAATCAGAACACATGTTGATGGGGATAAAAATTAATGATTAAAAAATTCGTTCTTGTGTTTCAGGAGCTGAGCTATGATTTCAGTTTCGATGGTGCGTACTTAGGGGCGCAACAAAAAAAACGTAACGGGCAAACGTTTTTTATATCACAATATAGTGTATGTTAAGAAGATATAAGAATTCAAAGGGGGCGCAACCGCAAGGGGCGCACCAGTTGCGCCTCCTCTGTATCCGCTAGTGCGTTTTAGAAAGTTGTAAAAATCCCTAAATTTGAATTTAAGTGTTATCGTGAGCTGCCGGTACGTGAAGAATATATTACATTCTACCATATAGTGGTGTAGCAAGAATGTTGGTCAGTCGGTAATATTTACAAGACGTGTCATATAATAAAACAGGTATTGCCTTCCAGTGTGGTTAATACTCAATAAAAGTTACTTTTCGTTTGGTGATACAACTTTTTTTTACCTCTTTGAAAGTTGATACTTGTGTGGTATCGATTTATATCTCTCTTTCCTGCTTTACTCTCAATCTACCATCCCTTTTTACGATACCGATTCACTTCCTGTTTCTCACCCTGATGGTTGACGATAAAGCACACAAACGTCTGCCTTATGACATTTAAAAAGATCTTAAAGATTCAAACATGAAGTTTTGAACTTTTATATTGTGTCAAAGTTGTCTAAATAACGAATAGAAATATGAATCATAAACACACCTTTTCTAGGAGCGGTCTAAGTGTAATTCTGTTGCATATATCACGCACGCATTGGTACGAGTTTACCTTCATATACGCTGTCATCTGTAGTAATTTGTGAGATTGCATCTTCTTTATGGAAAGTTAAAATAATTTTAATAATTTAAGTGCACTTAATTAAATGATACAGATCAACAGTCATATGTTTCAATCTCAATTTGACAAATTGTTTATCTACTAATTGAGTAGTTGTGTAATTCAAATTTTGTTTTGGCTTACGAATGCCATGTGTATACACTATCGCCGTTTTATTGCATTCGTTTGTTTAAAAAAATTCATTTCATCTAGTTACTTTTTTTTTTTACTTATGTGCAAATGAAGCATGCTTTATACACACTCTGTATACCTGACACCAAACATTCTTCAAAGCTCGTTATACAAATTTCGGTTTGTTT
Organism: Pododesmus macrochisma; assembly: GCA_032359645.1. NCBI lineage: Eukaryota > Metazoa > Mollusca > Bivalvia > Pectinida > Anomiidae > Pododesmus > Pododesmus macrochisma. The sequence continues at coordinate 7,182 of JAUMGZ010198259.1, read as the reverse complement.
ATTGGGGTTTAACTTCGCTTAAACATATGTCTCGGTCATATCGAGACGGTCTCAGCCAGTGACAGTGCGCACTGATGACAACTTTATAGTGTCGACTCATTGAAATATCACGCCGCGGATACATTGACATGATGCTTCACTCGGTTGCATTATCCGGACACCGAGTCAACCAATCATTGTCTTACTGGATCACAAAGCGAATGACCTACATATGAGCCACCGCGCCCGTTTCGTTACAGTCTCTGCTAAAGTTAGCATTTTTGCATTTACAATGATTAACTCTAAAACTAGGATATTAAACTTAAGGCTAGATTGTACGTCACATCGCTATATAAACAGACTGTCTGGTTACTCAAGTTGTCTGTATTTGTATTAACAACAAGTTTTGCCATTTGTTTCCTAAGCCATTCGAAGTATTGAGGCGACACGTTTTCTGTGAAGACCCATAATATACACAAAGCAGAAAGAATAACAAGACCTATTGAAAACTTTCATTGAATCTCGTGTTTTATCTTACCGACATCCCCCAATAGTCTAAAACAAAATAAAGCAGTTGAAAACAAGATTATGTTAATTTAATTGGTTTTGGGACCTTAATTATTTATTTAGATACAGTGTACACAAATATAACCCGTGTTGCTATGTATATTCCCTTTGCTGTCGATTGTTGAAATTGGATTTAAGAAATCTTTCTTGTATTTCACAGTGAAATTAAACGCACCCCCATAACAGTACTCGGAGAAATTAAACGCACCCACATAACAGTACTCGGAGAAATTAAACGCACCCCACATAACAGTACTCGGAGCAATTAAACGCATCCCACATACCAGTACTCGGAGAAATTAAACGCATCCCATATACCAGTACTCAGAGAAATTAAACGCATCCCACATACCAGTACTCAGAGAAATTAAACGCATCCCACATACCAGTACTCGGAGAAATTAAACGCATCCCACATACCAGTGCTCGGAGAAATTAAACAAGGAGATATTACACATATACATTAGATTAAATGATGTCTTTTTCTTGCAATCATTAAAAGTTTTAATTAAAGACTATGAAAAAACAAAGTAAAACCAAATAATTTCTAGACTATAGGGCTAAATTCATATCCACCGTAGTACCCGGCGAGATTTGAGTGGATAGATGGGCGGAAAGACAGATAGTGCGATAGACGATCGATAATTTTTATTGATCAATACTAGTACGAAGCAAAGAGTGTATAAAACTTAAATGTACAAGAGAGAGAGAGAGAGAAAGAGAGAGAGATTATAACTACATATATTGTGTCTAAATCTTATACATGTTATAGGGCTCATGATTTTCTCGCGTTAATCTACTAACAGTTCTGTAATTTTTGGAACATACCTAATTGTAATCAAGATATATGATAATTTTATATGGACCGCCACCCAGCAAGATGTCGGGTTGATCTGACAAAGTCCGTACCATCCTGGTAATAAGGTTATAAATGTGCGTTAAATCTATTGACTATAAAATATCAATAAAAAAACAATAAAGCGCAAACATGGTTGTATTGAATAATGCATTTAAATTAAATGATGTAAATTAGTTATAAAGATTTATATTATAATGCAAATTATGTACTTTGTATTTTGTTACTGCACAACAATTGCGTTGCCTTTTAAGTGACGAGACCACTAATTAAGGAAATGAACTGTTGCTTTAAGCATGATGCAGTATGAAGTCTATTTATTTTAGTACAAATTTAACGTAACAGCATAGAAAAGAGTTACTCAACAGCGTTAAACCATCAATATGATAATATTTAACACAACTTATTAAAATTTCTGTTACTAAATAAAGGGTGACAAATTGTTTGATAGATATTATTATAAAATTGATGCCTTGAAAATTGTACCATCGTGCTAGGTACCAACTACAGCGTCTTATATCATCAATGTTCCAAAGTGACACGTGTAGTATGTATGAATGTCGTTGAGCTGTTATGTTGTATTTGTTTTTGTTTTCAGAGCGACAGGTGATCTTTAAAACCTAAGAATTGTACAGAATAACTTAGTTTTTTTATTATTGCATGCATGCAATAGTGTTATGCTATGATAGGATGTCGTCCTAACCGTGTCAGCTTATTATACACCAATCGAATCATATAACAATGACAGAACATTTAACAGCACGTTGACCCTTTTTTACGAATCAAGTTGCATGAATTCCCTGCAGGAATATGTATGTATACTAAAACACAGTTTTTTTTATTACTGACTTAAAATTACCAGCGTTTGTTACTCTTGGGACGGGTACCTGTCAACACTATTTGCTTTATAACTAATTTAAACCGCCTTCCAAGATTATTGTTAACATGATATAAGATACATTTTCACAGTATTGGGTGATATTTCCCTAAAGGTTTATGCAATATATATATGACTGTGTGCCTTTAATTACCATACCAATGAGCGCACCCATCTCCAACATACACAGAACAATAAAAACTATTCAACACCTATAGATTATTGTAGAAGATTTATCATGATAGTAACACAATCTAACTATCATTTCTGTACCGAGAACACCACATCTATTAGATAGGTCTGACTAATACAAAAAATATACATGTAAAAAGTTGGTCATGGTTGTTATGCAACAGTGTAGGGATTATTTGAAGAAGAAAACAATACTACATTTATTCATACAAAGTTTACACCTATCAGTATCTCCTTTGTAGGACATTAGTTATTTATTTATTTATTTTACAGCTCGTTATTACGTGTTTATATTTGGTAGTAGTTAGTATGTATGTATGTATAAAAGTGTTTATGGAACACGGTGGATCAGTTGTATCACATTAAGATTGCTTTGTTAACATTCACATTTAAAGTATTGGTGAATTAGATTGAATAAGAGAGGTCGTGCATGATGTGATGATCCAGCCAATTTACGAACTTTATGAGAGAGTTGTCCCCCTTCAATTGTAGCTGTTTGAATTTGAATAGCCATTTTCTGTTCATCATTCACTCTGAAAAAACTATGATTTGTAAGCGTTTACATAACTTTGAAGTAAACAACACATTAAAAAAGATCAACAATATGTTTTGCTTCAATTACCATTTTCACCGGTGATCGAATATTTATTTCTTATTGTGGAACCTTATATAAATAACTACATGTACACTATAACTTCCTCGACTGTAATCAACGTGCAGATCTACATATCAGCTTTTTATTTTCAGGGTCTTTATAGCTGTTCATTTTTAGCGTGTATAAACCGTTAAATAATCTGGAGGATGGACACAGTGTGTAAATCTGTACGTCTTGCAGTATTACAGTATACCATCCTCTATCGATAAAGAATAAATTATTCAGGATTTAATTAAACAGGCCACGGTGATCTTGGTTGTATTCCTTAAGCTTCATTAGGAGAGACCGGGTCGTGTTTTATGTAACGAGGTTTTTAAAGATTTCTGCTATCTTAAATGTTCTTCTTATGTAATTAAACTTTCAAAAGGATTAACTATTGTACTTTTAAGATAAAGTGTTGAAGAGTGACATTTCTATAAAATGCCATTTCAAAGGTACATTAATTTTATTTACTTGATATTTTTTTAAAAAAAATTATTCACAAAGAAAACATTGATATTAATATTTCTTTCTAATTCTTGTATTTTCAGGAACATTTCTGACAGAAAAGACACAGTCACAGTCATGATACACTACTGACCGACATCAGCGAATATCATTCCACTTCCGTGTTCCTGAGGATTCCGTTGGATGTATTTTTGTTACAATATTTTGAGAAGAAAAATACATTCAAAACTCGGGAAGAAGCGATTATAGTTACCCCTACATACAGTTTCAGTTTGTCGAAGAGATCGGTCCGTATTGCTATCATACTTATGTTAGTTGCAGAAACAATATCTGTCTCGATAGTCATTCTTAAAACATCTTTTTAAACAAAAGATTGACGGATTTCAGCCATTGCCAGAAAAGGGCCATTTATGCTAAAAGTCGCCTGCGCGACGATACGGGAACCGTTATTTAATGATTCTTGCTGAGGTTTCATTATACTTATTTACGAAGATTGTGTTATTCGTATAGTCTGCTCAATGATGTCCACACCTTGAAATAGAAACATCGGTTTGGTTGAATGGCTCAATTAAATGAAAGTTTACCGGGAAGAAACATGACTTACGAAATAATGACAAACACTACAGAACCGGAAGTAGTCGGAATAGCCAGTGTAAACTGTTCTGCTCTTTTGGAGGGACTGCCTGACCCGCCACCCTTGTACGGGGATGAAGTACGAATTACCCTCGGGGTAGCACTGTCTTTAGTCCCTATTATCACGTTTATGGGAAACGCCTTAGTAATCGTTGCCGTATACACTCATAAACGTTTGCGAACTATCACCAACTACTTCGTGGTCTCTTTGGCGCTTGCAGATTGTATGGTGGCAGCGTCTGTTATGCCTTTCGGAGTGTATCAACAATTCAGCAACAAGACTTGGGGTTTAGGACGTCTTTTGTGTTTAATTAGTACTAGCCTAGATGTCATGTTCACGACGACATCAATCATGCATCTGTCGTGTTTAGCTATTGACAGATATCTTGCCATATGTAGACCGTTTGTGCACGAAAGACTTAATAACAGAATCATCGGAGGGATGTTATCCTCCTGTTGGATTATACCAATTCTTATATCATTTGTGCCCATCATGAATGGGTGGAATTTAATAGGACTGGAAGACTTGTTTAACTGTCTATTTTCGGAGGACGCGTGTGGGTTCATCGTGAACATGACCTTTGCGATCGTCTGCTCCACGATTGCTTTTTATTTACCTACAGTTTTCATGATAGTGTGTAACGTTAAGATATTCTTAGCAGCTAGAACTCAAGCTTTAAACATCCGTAGCCTCGAAGTGAGCATGCACAAACAAAAACATGGCAAGCTCAAGCAGGAAACAAAAGCCGCTAAGACTATAGGTATAATCATGGGAAGCTTCTGTGTTTGCTGGTTCCCGTTTTTCATTTTAAACATCATAGACCCGATTATTGGGTACAAAATTCCCTACACACCGTGGGTCATCGCACTGTGGTTGGGTTACGTGAACTCTACTCTTAACCCCTTTCTTTATTACAATTTTAACAGAGGCTTCCGAATGGCGTTCCGTCGTCTGTTGACCTTCAAAGTCTGCCGAGGGGTCAGTGAATTTCATTTCAATAATGATGAATACTGCAGCGTTGCTAATCATTCGGAAGTTACACATAACGGACACAGTCCAGTTTTTACGGACGTATCAAACCCGCTCTCGACGGAACTTTCGGATCTAAGTTCATATTAAGCCTTTCAATGTTACGAAACTGTTTTAACCGCTGGTTGTTCTTGGCAGTAAAGGTGTCACTGCGTTGATGACGTTCGGTGTTAGGGTGTATCTAACGGTTATCTAGAAAAATTCTGTCATTATATGATAAATCTCAATTGTCAAACGATTGATTCTAATTTAGAAAATAAACGTTACATACGTATTGATAGAAATGTCCCGAGTGAATTCCGGATTAATAACAAATTAAGTTAAAAGTGACGAATATAACAAAGAAAGTCCCCGTTCGCATTGCTTCAATCGTCTGATGTCGATGTGCACATTTTGGTGACATCTAGTGGATTAAATGTCTTATCATTAACATTATTATAACATTACTAACATCTTTATTGTATGTATATGTGATTTTTGCAATTTTTCTAAGGTGCCATTTTTGCTTACTATGAATATTTAATTAAAAAGAGATGCACGAGGATGTTTATCATCCTTGTATATTTTGTGTTATTGAAAACTTATAAGAATTATCTTCTGTTTCTTCTTTTCTAACGTTATATTAAACAAATTATGTATTGTTAGTCTGGAAGACCTTTTCGCTATTACCTTGAACTTTGTTCCTCACCCCTGAAAAGGAGTCGTCTCCCGTGAGTTAACCTGTGTCTTGACCACTGGGTGTGGTGATCCGTTACTCTCATTCAATCCTCGACTGTACTACGGTCGGTGATATGTGGTAACACTGCACATTTCTTCGCCGGTAGGAGACATTTCACTCAGTGTGGTGTACCCAAAAGTGCTATTTTATAGAATTAGCGACCTTTCAAGAATGCATGTAACATATTTAAGCTCGTAAGAACATTGTTGATATAGTTTCTAAAAGTAGTTCCAATGGCCTCTTCCGTTATACGGACGAGGTTAGTTGAGTACACGAAGTACACGGAAACGTCCGAAGTTTATTTCGGGGGAGTATATAGTCGTCGCCTCCGTCCTTCCGTCCGTCCGTTCCGTCCGTCCACCCTTTGTCCGGAGCATAACTCTTAATTTAAAACTGTTTGATATATTTTTATGATATTTAGTACAAATGATAATCACCATGAGACGATGTGCAGTACGCAAGAACCACAACTCTTGGTCAACCATAACCAGAGTTATCTCCCCTTTAACACACAAACTTATTTATCCTTTACATATGCTTGTCCGGAGCATACCTTTTAAAATATGTTTAATAATTTTATAACTTTTTGTACAAATGATAAGCATTATGAGTCGGTGTGTCGTGCGCAAGAAACACAACTCTTGCTCAACTAAATCCATAGTTTTCTCCCCTTTAACACAAAATACTTACTTATTCTTTCACATATGCCTGTCCAGAGCATAAGTTTTAAAATACATAAAATATTTTTATGACATTTGGTACAAATGATAATCATCATGAGACGGTGTGCAGTATGCAAGAACCACAACTCTTGCTCAACTAAATCCATAGTTTTCTCCCCTTTAACACAAAATACTTACTTATTCTTTCAAACATGCTTGTCCAGAATATAACTTTTAATATATTTTAAATGTTATTATAACATTTGGTACAAATGATGAGCACTATGAGAAGGTGTACAGTGCATAAGAACCACGACTCTTGGTCATATATACCCAGAGTTGTTTCCCCTTTAACAGAAGAACTTTCTAATTCTTTCACATATATGCATGTTCGGAGCATAATTTTTAAAAATATTAAAATATTTTTAGGTCATATGGTAACAATGATTAGTTTATGATACGGTGTGCAATGCACAAGAACCACAACTATTGGTCTACTATACCCAGAATCATCTCCCCTTTACAAGAAAACTTCTGCTTGTCGAATGCATTTAAAATTTGATTTA
>JAUMGZ010198248.1:0-12708 GCA_032359645.1 Pododesmus macrochisma | reverse complement strand
TTGTATTGTAACTTTGATTTATTTTTGTTTGTACTGTGACTTTGAAAAAGAAATAAAAATTTAAATAAAAAAAAAAACATTTGTGCTATAACAATAGTGTTCAAATTTGACCCAAAAACATGTAACCTGCTTTTTTTACCCAATGTCATGCCTTGAACAAACTTGGTTTTTTCCATACTCCCTAGTGGCAGAGCCCCATTATTTGGACAAATTTAAATCCCCTTCCCCTAAGAATGCTTCCTACCTACCAAGTTTGGTTTAAATTGGTCAAATGTTTTATGAGAAGCGGAATATGCTAAAACTTTATGAAGCGCACAGCATTTCTATGGGAAAACGGCCCTTCAGTCCAGATGGAATACAACATCCTGCCACGTTGACTTGTGTAGTACTGATAAGCAACACTTTAACAAAGGCTCACTAAACCACAGCAGGATCAGGTACTCACCTTTCCCTGCTCATGTTTGTGTAGAGGTACAGACACAATCTTTGTCCCCTTCTGTACGGCTCTCAAATGTTTGCGGAGGGTTTTATGACTTCCTGTATCCTTTAGGGTTCCTACCAGATCATTCAACTTAACTTTCCCTTGCTCTGAATATAAACAAAATGCTTGAAATAAACTGACATCAACTATATGTGAAACTAATCAATAGAATACCAAGTCAAAGCAAATTCCAAAAGTGTAATATATCTGATAGTCAATGTTAAAATTGTTATAAGAGTTACTTATGGACGGAAAACATAAAATTCAAATGCTACTGTAATAGAAAAATAAAAGACAACATATTCACATTACAAAATCTAAATATTCTTATCTCCTATATTTCACAAAACGCCTAAACTATATCATATCAAAATATCAAGTTTTTAATGAAATCTTTGGAAAGTTGACAGAGGAAAATACAAAACATCTTTTTATTAGTTTTTACTATGTAAGATGCAATGAAATGATTCATTGAACAGTAATTTGAACAAGAGGCCCATTGGCCCTTAACGTCCATCTGGATTAAATGGGCCCATTTGTAATTTTTTGGCATTTGAATTCTTTTGACCCCAGAGTCACACCTTAAACAAACTTGGTTCTCCATGCCCAAAAGTTACTACATACCAAAAACATTAAGCTCTTGGCCTTCTAGTTTATTAGAAGATTTTCAAAGTTTTGTCAACATTCCACCTTTTTGGCCCCCTAGTGATGCCCCCTTGGGACCCAGGCCCTTCATTTGAACAAATCTGAATCCCCTTCCCCTAGGGATACTTCCTACCAAGTTTAAATGAAATTGGTCCAGTGGTTTCTGAGAAGAAGTCGAAAATGTCAAAAGTTAACGACGACGGACAGGATTTGTATGAGAAAAGTCCACCTTGGAACTTTGGTCCTGATGGACTAAAAAGCTGATATTCGATTTGGTTTCGGTATCTTTCTATCTGCCAGAGTCAGTTATTTTCACTCACTGAAAAATAGGACTGCATTATATATGTCAACAATGTTATCTCCAAAGCCAGTTTAAATGAAACTTACGACTACTGAAACTGAACTCTGATACTTGATTTGTTGGCACTGTCCTCTGATTTAATTTATTTCTGTTGAAATAAAAATCACAAAAATGAAAAGATACTAAAATATATGAAATCTCCAAAACTTGCAAACTTAACATATTTAACAGAATTTAAAAGGTTAAGAATATGATGATATATTTGTTTTTGAACTTTTACAATCTTTTGATGTATCAATTCCATTTACCATGTTTAACCTTCATTCCTAATTTTGCTTCTTTTAAATCAGAAATATTATACCCTTTTGGGGAAAGGAAATTACTCAGAAATCGTGAAACATTTTGGTTATTCTGTGTGTACAATTAGAAAGTTTACACAGTCACATCTTATAGTATCGTCAATAATGTGTTAACATAAAGTTAGTCAAAATGAAAAATTCAAAAATTGGCTAACGGTTGAAGGAGTCGAGACACTAACAAACATTTTTTATCTCAATCACAGCTTAGTTGTTAATTCAACAATTTGTTTCATATTAAGAAAATAAAAATAATTAAAATTCAGACAAATGAAGCTTATTTTTGATTTGGACAGATATTCAATACTGAAGGTTGGAAACCCCTTGAAAATCCCAGTGAAAATCAAGATTCCTTAAAATTTCAATGCCAAACATTAAGTTTCTCTAGTAATTAGTATTCAACATGACTGATCTGACAACATTATTTTGTTCTTAGTTCTTCTTTGACTTTATAATGTATATGATTTTAAACATAAGTATGTCTCCCTTTAACTGTATGAGAATTCATAGGCTCAATGCGGAGCTAAGTAATCTGACTTACTTCTTCTTGCCATCAATAGATGTTATAGCATCAATCAGTTTGGAGTGTTTTTTCTCATCAAACTCCTGTTAAAAGATAATTAAATAAATAAGTACTGTGGCACTTTAAAAAAAAAAAAAAAAAAAATTGGGGTTAAAGCCCCTAAATATAATTATCACAGATTTTTATTGACAAATATTTCTTGTCCTAATGTTATTAAAGTTTTAATAAACACATACCAAATAAGTATTTCATATAATATTCATTTTTTATTGAGGTTTAAGATCCTTTCAACTCTTGTCTACAATGTAGGTCAAATCATGACAGTGTCTGCTTGTGACAGTGCGTACAGATTGCTACTTTTATAATGCTGTCACATTGAAATATCCCACAATAGGCACTGACATTATACATCACTTGGTCATATGACATCGAGTCAGCTAGTCCTTCTCCTAGCCAGAAATGCTGAGCACTTAGCAGGAAGTGAGAAGATTACCTAATTTTAACATCTCAGGTTTAAAATTTAAAGAGGTCCAGATTCAAACCCCAGCCTACCAGATCATGAAGAAAATGCTCTACCTCTGAGCCAATGTTGTGCTGGTCTCTTAACAGTTGCTTCTTTGCAAACTTCATAAATGTCACAATTAAATTACAATTTTTTAAGATTTTTTGCATAAATGTCACAATTAGTTTTCATTTTCATTTTTTTCAGCAAACATATTAAATTTCACAATTAAGTTTCTCAATATCATAACATTATATTTTAAAATATAAAGGGCAATAATTTGTTCAGTGCTCCTTATAATTACTGTTGTATAATATTGCCTCAGTGTTTATATTCTGCCAGAAATATAGATATTCTTACAATTGCAAAGCAGACCTCATGCTATCAGTCCATAATCATAATACAGTATTAAAGAAAAAGGTTTAGAAATCAATCAACTCCATCTAGAAATAGTATATCTTGCTTAATTAAAAACTTTATTCATTGGTTATTAGATATGAAACTTTAATCGTGACGAGGATCTTTCACGCAGAGTGTTGTAATTAAAAATAAACATCTATTATATTTATTGTCAAAAGTCACATTGTATGAATAATAACGGTATTAACCAAGTAATCTGACAAGTATCATGTGGAATCAACCTGATCGGCAAACGTATTTGGTTACACTTGTTCTGCTGTTACTGTTATGCAAGCATCCTCGCATTCATCATTGATGTCTTGGATAATAATCTTCTCACGATGCCTTATAATTAACTAGCTTTAACAGAATTTGTTCTGCATTTTCAAAGCTGAATTCTCAATTCTTTGGAAGCAGACCAAATCTAATATTCTGTGCACAAAACTAAGTAAGAAAACATTGCCCGAAAGTCATAATGTAAAATTAGAGACAGATGTGGATAAATTCTGGTTTTCTGGACATTATTGGACGCAATTTTTACTGGTCAGGTCAGTCGGTCGGACGTTGTTTGGCTTACACTGATATTACCATAGGTGTCTGCTACTTTAGGCAACAATGAAAATCTACCTAGCTATTCATCATTTATGTTAAAACCAACAAAAATGACATGCACAATTGTGTTCTAAACATATTGATACCTCTTCTTCTCCATCACTGAAATCCTGTGGTAGAACCCAATCTTCTGATTCTTCTTCCATCCTTAATGTATAATTATTCTGACTCAAAAACTGTTAAACTGAACTGAGCTGCATTCATGTCAAAAAGTCTGAAAAATTAAAATAGAAGTTGTGACCATATAAATATATATACATACTTTAAAACAGAGGCATTTTTGCCAAAACTATTTGTATGTGGTAGGTATTTGATGCTGAAATTTAAAATCAAAGCTTGCTTATAATTATAATTAATACATGTAATAAGGTAAGTTTGCAGCAAGAAACCAGATCTACATTGTGTAGATGCATGGAATTAACATACTTGGTAGTACTTTATCAATCTCATTAACCAGGCCTATTCTACAGTTCTACACTGACTGTGTATTGTGTCCAACATCTTTATATGTTTTGGCAATTCAATAAATATTTCAATTATGGCCAATTTGAAGGATGTGAAGCAGTGTGTATGCGCTGGTCAATAACAATTGTATGTGGCATGCAGAAATTTGTTGAATTTTCAGAAGTCACTATAATTTCTAAAACATTGATATATTTATAAACTTAAATGGCAAACTGATTTGAAACTTATGTTTTTAAGACCAGGTAGCTATATATAGCTATACAGATATATTTTTATGTTTCTGTCAATAATAATCCACTTTCTGTTGATGAAGTGAGGTGGTGTCCCTATCTTCCTGGGCTAATTTTTAGACGTGAATATAGGAGGCAGACAGAAGATCTCCATGCAGTATATAAAATATTGATTTTAAAAACCAGATGAGAGAGCTTCAACAGAAGCTACAGGTATATATAGATGATTATTGAAGATTTTTTAAGGTACATGATTAATAAAATTCCCATAAAAGAACATAGTTTAGAGGATAGTTGGTGCAATCAGTAGTGTTGGGCAGATACAGAATAGTTATATGGTCATTTAACGATCAGGCATTAGTTAGATATGATGTCAATCTAGCCATGAAACATCTAGTCCTGACTGCATTTGATAATGACAGACAACAATATTTTGGTCGGCGCTTAAAGGATGATTTTCAATGGTTTTTTTGTACATAATAAAATTTAGAGGTATTTATAGACATAAGCAGAATTGGGACATATACATGAACAGGTAATTAAAGATCGATGACAGGCGGTAAATATTGAATAAATGGCCTGTGTTTACCACCAATCAGTCGGAGGTCACTTTAGCCTGGTTTTTATTTAGCATGGCGTCACGACTCTGTAAAGAGGCATGAGTTTCAGGACTAGATCTAGAGGTCAATCCAGTCAGACCAGTGGCAGTTCATTTCTCAACATGCACAATATGTGCCAAGTTCGCACAGATTACAAAATAGCTAAGGTTTCATTCCTCCCCCCCATAAAAAGGTTAACATAGTTATCAATACATTTCCTCAGTACAGTTTGAGGACATAACCTTTGTTTTGTGCATCGCATTGCTTACTAGAAAGTAATTCCAAAAGATATTTACAAAGTGCGTGTTGTCCATGTGTTTTAGTTGATGCAGTCTACTTTACGACTGTCGTAAACTACGGAATTTACACGATTTAGAATACATTTAAGAATTCTTATCAACAATCGTATTTATCAAAGCAAGATGAAGCATGCTTAAAAAAATATCAAATGTTTAAAAAAAATCGCAACGCGAAGCATTACGACATTATAGAAATGAAATAGACTTGCACATGCCCGTGTATCTTCGTTTTACATTTTACATTGACGCATAGGCCTAGATATGAAATGCATACGCCAAAAAGCCCACAGCTAACCGCATTTGGTGGAAAGAAAAAAATATTCGGAATGAATAAGTGATTCCAAACGAATGAGTGACATCACCCAGAGACATATAATGCCTCTGCAGCTCTGCGCCTACTCGAAAAGGTCAGTGATATCACCAAAAAAAGTAAAACGGTGCCCAATATTCGAATTTGTGATATCACATAAAATCTACTAGATCTAGACTGAGGCATATAAGAATTCTATTTATGCCTTTGATCTAGTAAAGTAATAAAATTTCTTTATTTAACATGTCTATGTCAGTTTTAATAGAATTTTTATTATTTTTAAAATCCTCGTTTTTTACCCCAAGTATAATCTATACATCTATATTGATATCTAGCCTAAAGAAAGATTTGCAGTGTGCATGACAAAATATTTGACTTCTGTGGTTTTAGTTAAATTATATGTGCTGATATGAACTGTCTGAGTCTTATAAAACTTGCATAAGACATAGTATAACAAATAATATCGCTCTATTCATTCCCACTGGTTTGGTTTTTATACTTTCAGGATCGAAACCTGGGTAAAACCGGAAGGGTTGGGGTGGGGCGAAACATTTTCTGTTTTTCCACACACATATATTTATATTTTTGTCGGGAAGTTTGTCATAAAAAACAAGAAAAATTGCAAAATTTCTTGGGGATAGACAATACCCCCACCAGATGCATATATGCCTCTGCCCCCACCCACACCCGACAGGCTACAACTCTGACTTTAGGCTACCTATTATAGATTTTGCAGTGGTGAATCTAATATAGAAATATAAAAAACGCCCCCTAAATTCCAATATTTTATTAAAATCGACTGCCATTCTACCGAAAAACACGGTTGTCTGCTCATAAGTGCCAACCCGATCTACACTAAAATCCTGGATCCACCGCTGCTTTGTATTTTATATTTCTTGTTTTGGTCTACACGCCTAAATCAAACCGTGGTGTGTAAGGATCATGTCGTCTTTTTGTTAGTTCACTTGCAAACAAACAAATATGTGGATATGTGATTATCATTGTTCTGTCATGATTTCAAGGTTGTAAACCTGGGGTAAAACATCCAGTAGCAAAACATATAACTCAGATTTTTTTGTCACACATATATTCGCTGAAAAGTTGTCATTAGAAACATAGAAATGGCAAAATGGCGGAGAGGGAGGTAATCCTATATAATATTATACACTACAATCTTCCAATAAAGTAAGTTATAGTGTTAAAAAATATCATGCAATTTCGCTTAAAATTCACTGTGACATATACGGAATTTAAAATACGAAACAATGGATCCACTAAATAAATTATATGCATTGTATTCGATGCAAATGCACAAATCACACTTCTATTTGTATGTATGAAAAGTCAACACTGTGTAGTCACCGAACGGAAATTAATACCGTATGCATAACTAAATACATTAAACATTTAACGTGTAACTGTAACAATACACATTCAAACTAGAAACAGATCCCAAACATGAATTAACATTTTATGCACACAAACCAGAATTGACACAAAGCACCCCCTTTGAACAATGGCCAAGTATACGGAGTGGAGATACCGTAGTGAACTTCTTTGTAAAATACCTGTATAGGGTCGTGTTGCCATAGACCAGAGCTGTTTGAATTTTAATTGACAAAAATACAATATTCTGATCGTTAGTTTTGTATTTAACTGCTCAAGCTAAGCATGTGATTGTCTGATTAATATTTAAATCAATGGTCTAAGACAAGAGGTGATCGCATCAGAAATCTTTGTCTTTCATATTCATAAACAAGTTCGTAATGACGTCCCAAAACGTTACAATGACCCGGTGCTTGTCATCGACAGTACTGTCCATTCCTGGAATTAGGAGGATTTAGATCGTGTGTTAGAGGAAACTGAGTTTTGACCGTCTAGGAATCTCGAGTTATTTACTAATAGAGGTAAGTACAATGCATAGTACGTACAATATGTATTTTTATACTTTATGTTCACTGTTCAGATCGACTTCAGTTCTTATTTTATGTGAGGATTTTACAGAAAATAAATAGTAAAACAATCATTGTATTCTTATTTAAAAGATTTTCGAAATATAGTTGAACGAAAACTTTTTAACAGCTAATTAAATTGTTGCAAATGTTTGAGTTTCAACAGATTTAGATATACGTCTTAAAATATAGTTGAAATCGAATGAAAAGTTTCATGGCGTCTTCGATTCATAATTTATTTAGATAACTTGGTCAAATGTGGCTTTTTTTACGGATCTTTACTTACCGCCTTAAAAGTACAATAAGAAAGCGCTATTTCTGAACATAAGGCCGACATAAAACTTACTCAAACTTCACATCAAAGAGACCAAGTCATCACTCAGGACCGAATTATACAAAGTACTCAAACTTCATATCAGACAAACTAAGACCTCGCACAGGGCCGACTTAGACTTACTCAAACCTCACATTAGACAAACTAAGACCTCGCACAGGGCCGACTTAGACTTACTCAAACCTCACATTAGCAAACTAAGACCTCGCACTGGACCGACTTAGACTTACTCAAACCTCACATAAGACAGACTAAGACCTTGTACAGGACCGACTTAGACTTACTCAAACCTAACATCAGACAGACTTTAAGACCTCGTACAGGACCGACTTAGACTTACTCAAACCTAACATCAGACAGACTATAATACCTCGCACAAAGCCGACTTAGACTTAATCAAACCTAATATCAGACAGACTAGGACCTTGTACAGGACCGACTTAGACTTACTCAAACCTAACATCAGACAGACTAAGACCTTGCACAAGACCGACTTCGACTTACTCAAACCTAACATCAGACAGACTAAGACCTTGCACAAGACCGACTTAGACTTACTCAAACCTAACATCAGACAGACTAAGACATCGATCAAAGCCGACTTAGACTTACTCAAACCTAACATCAGACAGACTAAGACCTTGCACAAGACCCACTTAGACTTAATCAAACCTCACATCAGACAGACTATAATACCTCGCACAAAGCCGACTTAGACTTAATCAAACCTAACATCAGACAGACTAAGACCTCGCACAAAGCCGACTTAGACTTACTCAAACTAACATCAGACAGACTAAGACATTGCACAAGACCGACTTAGTCTTATAATCAAACTTCACATCAGAGTGACTAAGACCTTGCACAAGACCGACTTAGTCTTATAATCAAACTTCACATCAGAGTGACTAAGACCTACTCAAACTTCACATCAGTCTGACTAAGACTTCGCACAACAAAGACTTAAATTAAACTTACTAAAAACCTCCCATCAGACATGCTATAAAACCTCGCACCAGAGGGACTAAGTCTTAATGAAACCTCCCATTAAACCGACTTAGACCTCATACAAGACCGACTTAGACTTACTCAAACCTAACATCAGACAGACTAAGACACAATACAGACTAGCTATAAGATAATTCCATAAGACCAACTGATGCCCCACATGAAATCATTTAAGATTTTACATAAATAGTAATGGGGCATCACACGAGACCTGCTTGATCTTGCCATGAGACCAACTCCTCTATTACACTGACATATACCTAACATATTAAACCAACTTAGACAGGAGAAGTCACAACTTTTAAAGAAAAAATCATTAGTTATTTATAATATATCCACCATTTATAAAACTACTCAGAACAAGTAACCCACTTCTCTTTATTCGACGGTATTTTGGCGTCGGGCTACTAACGAATACAACGATCACGGAAACTCTTACAGACAATACTTGTCCCTGCGTATATACAGATAGCACTTTGATCTTCGTTTATATTTGTTTAAACTTCTATCGATAGCTACTGTTCCTTTTCAAATTTTTCACCACGCTAAACCATGCAAACATATTAAATCGATAAACAAGAACACTGTATCCACTACAAGCGACAAGTGCAGTGAATCTTGTCAATGAAGGATTTTCATATCATAATTTAAAAAAAGAATTTACCATAACACGTAAACCGTAGAAGCAAATACATTTTAATCTAAGAAAAATAATTGACAAAACAGTCCTGTCAGTTAAAAAAGAGGCACACTGGGGTGTAAACTATAGATAATAAAAAAAAAACAACACCAAACTTAATGTATAGGTGGGTTAGACAATACATATAACAGTCCCTCCTAAATCAACAATTGATGTCAAATTCACTTTAAAAAAGAACCCAAACTAAATGTGACGAACCTCTCTTGTTCAAAAGACATTGAAAAGTTTATTATTTGTCATAATAAGTATGAATGGCGGCGATATGGTATATGTTACTTAAATATATTATCAACGAGGACACCTGCAGATCTTCCTAACAACCGTGACTGTTTCTTTCAAGGTAACGCAAAAGTGTTATGGTTCTTAACATGTTTTATTCTGTTTCTATTTCAAGGGTCGGGCGGAGAAAATGACAGTTGTGATCGGTGATAAATATGAATAAAAAGTCCAAGCGTGATAAAAAGAGAGATAAACTAGACGAACTCCTTCACATTGACCATAGCGACGTATATTTCGAAAATGAAAGGTTGGACACGGGACTTGGTCGCAAAAAGGAGGAACTTGAGAAAGACTTCCACCGTGTAACGGTACAACACGACGCCGATGTACAGGATCTTAAACAAACATTATTTAGCTTCAGTGTTATGAAAAATTCGCCTGAGAATTATTTACCACGACCAAAAACACCTGAATCTCGACCAAGATCACGAAAGTCATCCGCACGGCGAGGAAGAGGCCGTCTTGTAAGTAATCTGACGGACGAATCTGGATTTGAATCGGACGTTTCTGAAGACTTCCGTTTTCCCACCAAACCACGAAGTGACATAGATGAAAGTGATGAGGAGAGAGCAAGGCACAAAGCAATTTTGAAAAGACTGAGAAAATTGACAAAGAAGAAGAAGGACCCGAAAAATTTCCCCAAAGAGTGGTACACTAGCGTCTTGCCCGCATCTGACGCTGCTATCCACGGTAAAAACAGATTAAAATCGGCTCCTCCAGGGGCCCACCGATCAAGACCTGGTACAACAGCTTTTAATACCAATAGAGCAAAATCATCAAAGCCTTTTTTTCGACCAACTTCTGCTGCAACCGTCTCCAGCAGGCCCGATTCTGTGATGGAGGACGGAGGGTTGCGCGTTCTGTGTGACAAGCCGGTTAAGCCGGTCGTTATGTCTCGTAGAAAACTACTGGAAATGTCCCATGTGGACACTATTGGTGATAGAATACCAAATACAAGACTTCTACGTCAGCAAACTCTCCTAGTGGCTTCCAAGGCGGAACGCTCCGATCTTGACGTCAAAGTGAAACACTTTATTAAGGAAATTGGTGAGAAGATTGCACAAGACATTGAGGATACTAAAGAGAAGGAGAAGGAGGGGGATGGAGAGCCGGAAGTTCCCGATTTCCTGGACGAACCGCCAGCTGACAAGTGAAACTGTGTTTGACCATTTTTTCATAAAATGTACCCGGTACCAATTTTCATCAAGTGTGCTCGATATTATATTTAATATGTTGTGACAAATATGCATATTTTGGACAACCTATTGGCCTTTTCATAAGGTACACTTTTAAACGAACATTTGGTGTTTTTGAATACGTTGTTGTTATTTTTGTTTTCGTTTCCGTGTATAATTGTTTGATGTAATGCTGGAGAATCAAGGATAGATTGATGCTGCCAGTTCATGTATGGTGTCTTTGAACATTAAGTTTCATTATAACAAAGTGCCGTGTCTGTCAATGCCTGTGACGTTATGACATACGAGTGTCTGTCAAAGCCTGTGACGTTATGACATACGAGTGTCTGTCAATGCCTGTGGCGTTATGACATACGAGTATCTTACGTTTGTCTTGCAACACGTGTGATTTAAATTGAACATTGTACAACAAAGAAACGTGTGTAGTGTTTAAACAATTGATAAATCATAATTCATAGATTAAGTTGTGATAGCGCGGCACGTGCGTGCCGCATATTGAATTAATCATGACATATTTAGTACTTACAAAGGCAAAGGAATAAAACAATACGCATAACACGTTTTTATTTCGCCATAGCCGAAATCTCCAGACAAAGACTCTTACCTTTGCAAATATAATATCTCACTATAGTTTGAATGCATTTTGTCAATTGTTTAATTCGTGTATGGAGAGTGTGGATTGAGATAGTCTGAGTTTCCTTCGACTTTCAGTTCGCTTTTACGATTGCTTGTGCGGAAAGAATTCGGGGCTCTTTTCTACACGAAGGGTGGATATTTTGCGACACAACTTTTAGGTGCTAGCAATTGTGTCATCATTTGTTTTGGACCTGTCAACTATTTCTTCCGCTGTAAATCTAGTGTATTTCTTTGCATCAATCTACAATTTTGTGCGTACTTGTTTTTAGTCGCCGGTGCGGAGCAGTATTAGCAATATATAGGCAGTCAACAGTTGCCAGTAACTGAGCAGCATACAGACAGCAGTGATCAGTAAATAGTAGACAGTAAGCAGTGGTCAGTAAATAGTAAACAGTAAACAGTGGTCAGTATATAGTAGACAGTAAGCTGTGGTCAGTAAATAGTAGACAGTAAGCTGTGGTCATGTAGTAAATAGTAGACAGTAAGCTGTGGTCAGTAAATAGTAGACAGTAAGCTGTGGTCATGCAGAAAATAGTAGACAGTAAGCTGTGGTCAGTATATAGTAGACAGTAAGCTGTTGTCAGAAAATAGTAGACAGTAAACAGTGGTCAGTATATAGTAGTCAGTAAGCAGTGGTCAGTAAATAGTAGACAGTAAGCTGTGGTCATGCAGTAAATAGTAGACAGTAAGCAGAGGTCAGTAAATAGTAGACAGTAAGCAGTGGTCAGTAAATAGTAGACAGTAAACAGTGGTCAGTAAATAGTAGACAGTAAGCTGTGACCAGTAAATAGTTGACAGTAAGCAGTGGTCAGTAAATAGTAGACAGTAAGCTGTGGTCAGTAAATAGTAGACAGTAAGCTGTGGTCAGTAAATAGTAGACA
>JAUMGZ010198247.1:0-23554 GCA_032359645.1 Pododesmus macrochisma | reverse complement strand
TCATCAACGGACTCGCAGGGGAAAATGAATTTAAAATAGACAAGACCTCGATAAATCAAAGCTCTGAAGCAAAGGAGTAGTGAGGGGAAATCACGATGTTAATGAAGGACAAAAACAACACTCCAACAATACTATAAAAAGTAGTCTTTCCAACATTTTAGGTATGGGCGCAGTCAAAACAGGAATTAGTGTAGTTACATATTCATGATTGTTAAACTAAGATTGTTGTAAATTTTAACAAATACGTGATGTTAATAAGCTTACCAATCCAAAATTCTGCAGTTTTGCTTCCAAAACCATTCTCATAATCCAAATAAGGTCTTCTAAAGTTTTCGCTACCATCAAGCCGGCGTTGAATAACCTATATGGAGTGCATATTATATCAATAATAATTGATATCTTATCATGTCGGCATATGCAATACTTATCTTATACTTTCAATCTAAATTTAATTTTCTGCTTTGTATGGTTTTGCATGTAATGAGAAATCAACAAAACACTAGTAAACTAGAAATAATTGATTTTGTTAATTAGAAAATTCTAGGAAACATACCATCCATCCGCCTCCACCCCGTTTCTGTTCACAAAACACCCCAAGTCCTTTTGGAACACCAATGGGATAAATCAAGTACAGCTCACTCCCGAGGTTCTTGTTTTCTTTCAAATTTTCACAGGAAACAACTGAAAAATACGTACTTGGTGCTTGGTTATTAAGTTTGTACTTTCTGCATTAAAATGATTTGATGCAGAAAGATATTGTAGAAAACTAACACAAGCAGAAAGAAGTTCAACTACGTGGAATTCAAATGTGAATTTGCACTTTTTCGAACAACTTCAGTTTGAGGAAATACAGCAATCACAAAATTTTCGAATATGTGAACATATGCCTGTTTTTTATTACGTGTTTTAAGTGTAATCTTAATTAGATACAACTGTCATAAGTGTGCAATTTGTTGCTTAAAAATTGAAGCATTCCCTTTAGGTCAATATAGAAAAAACAAGATGAGTGGAATTGTTAGAACGAAAGCCATTAACAAACCAAAAAAGGGTTTCATCAAACAGTCAAGCACTAGAATAAAAAGAAAATAAATTTACGCCACAACGATCTTAAAGACACGTTATCCATGGAGACAAATTTAGGACACTAATGAAATGTTCCATGTAATCTTTTCATTTCATGTCAGATACCAATAAAACTCTCTTAGGAAGAAGTATATTCTTTAAAAAGGTAAAGCCATTAACGATATAAAAGATCTCAAAACAAAGATAGTTTTTTTTACTAATTTATTAACACCAAAACATCGTAAAAATATCCTCGATTTGTTATATGCATATTTAAATAAACTTATTACAAATGATAGGATTTCGCCATCTTCACTTAAGTCACATACTCAAGCAGCACTAAAACAGCTAAATGTCAATAATTTAGTAAGTCTAAAAGATATTTGCTGGGTTGTTTTGTTTTGTCAGTCATTGCCATCGTGTTTTTGCCATCCCTTTCCCTCCCCTTGTTTAGCTTTGGAACTTTGATTCACCGAGTTCTATCTATTCTAAATTAATACCGGCTGCTTCGAAGCTATATCTGGAATTCGGGATGGGGATGTCTCACACTTCTTGTGTATATTATATTTATTGGAGGCATGTTTCACATTGCATTATTGTACATTGTTGTATTATTAACACACAGCGACTTTGAGAAAGTAAGCCAGCACATATTCGATTGATTAATCGATTTGTGATGTTCTAATCGTCCAACATCCTAAAATATACAAGAGACATGCAGAATGAACATGCAGTAAAACCTTTAAATCAAGGTTTCTTGTGTAGCAATCACAAATGAAAATATGCATAAAATAACTAAGTTGTTTTAACTGGCTAAAACGAATATCTATTGTATTATCTATCTTGTTGTAACGATATAACGGTTTTAAATAACATCGATTGCCGTGGTGCTTGTAAATAATTCAACATTGTGTAAACACACCATTCTAAGTGTAATTACATTAAAACACTACTTAATGATTGTAGGATGTTTTCTGTAAATAAATGTGAACATACAATAATTACTGTATGTGTTCTATTCTATGCTACGAATATGTATGGCAGTTGTTGTGGTTTCATACTGGATCAGTCTATTATTGAATTTAAGTTATATGCTTGAGATTTTCATCCGTATCATTAAGAGACAGGTCTAGCGACTAGTTGATGTGATATGTTGTGTAACGTTATAACGGTTTTAAATGACAATGAATCCCGGAATGCTGGTAATTAATAAGTAACGTCAGTTCTGTTTCTGAAATATTAACGCTGTAAATATAAATGCGCTAAAATAAAACTACCGCTTAAATAAGTACGTGTACAGTAAATGTTCCCCTGTTTATTCACTTATACTCATCAGTTGATGCTTTCTTCCTATGTCGTCAGTTTATCTAATCACAAACATTTCCAAATATTTGTCTAAGAGTACCTTACCTTTCGTCATAGTAACAGAGCCTGGACTGTCAACATGTGTCGATTCCTTTGACAAAGCTCTATAAAAGAGCCGACACGTCTTCGACCTTTGTGAAAAGGTTACTGCGAAACACTTGATTTCTCTATAACAGTATGTACCGCATTGACCAATGTCTGCAGCATTCTTTGTTAAATTTGGATTTACAAATTCCATATCATCCAATGATGCAACTCGGACATATGCAGACTCTGTATCTGTTACACCAGAAAGGACAACTGCAAGGTGTACAAATCGGTCATTAGTTTGATAAAAATATTGTCTGTCTTTAATATTATCTTAAAACAAATCCATATCCAAGTATTCATCTCCATAGTAACAAATATAAACGACATATCATATCGAAAGACCAAACATCCATGTACAGTGACATCGACAGGACTGAAGTGTGTCGTTTAGTGGTAACAAATATAAACGACATATCATATCGAAAGACCAAACATCTATGTAAACTGACATCGACAGGACTGAAGTGGGTCGTTTAGTGGTTTCAAATATAAACGACATATCATATCGAAAGACCAAACATCCATGTAAAGTGACATCGACGGGACTGAAGTGTGTCGTTTAGTGTTAAAATTTATAATAATTGGCACAATTGGAATTTAAACAATCTCATCGAGGCATAATCGCAAAAATAGGTAAAATTGTTAGAAAGACTGCAATACGATAACAGTTCCATCATATAGGACAGAAATAAGAGCGGATATTACACAAAATGTTGAATTCAAACCCAATCATAATTGAAAGCTGTTTGAAGAAGTTTTTCTCAAAATTGTAAAATGGACCATTACAATAGCAGTGAATTTAAACGAAAAGTCATATGTGTATGAGCCCCCTTGCCTGAAAAAGGAATAAGATCAACAATGCAGAAAGCGTTCACTTGAGAGAGTAAAATACGGTAAGGTAATTTAAAATCATAATACATAATCCCTTATCTTACTCACCTAAATATACAGCGGTGATCACAGAGCAATAAAAAATTGCCAACCGTCGTCTGCTGTCCAACGAAAGCATGGTTCTGAATAAAAAAAACTTTCCAAAACTGCAGACTTTTTGAGTGTTACTTAATTGGTATAACTAAGAGCCATAATCATCTTGCACTGTCAACAAATCTTGTAAAATTTGCGACAGAGTAAATATACAGTGGGCGTTCGTTTTATTTCAATTGCAGTGACAATAATCAATATGCCAGTACATCTTCGCCTTGCATCACCGAGTTAATGATTAGCGAGTGAACGCATAACACAATGTTTTGTTATGCACTGATTTTTTTAAAGAGACATAAAGATATACTTTCAATCCGAAGAATTTTAAAAGTCCAATAAAAGGGACTAGATATAGATATAAAAATAAATTATTACGTTTATATGGCAAAGAGTTTTAGTTTGATTTGTATAGATATATAGTCATTTATATTTCAACTTGTTTTAAAAATGTTGAATGCAAATGTAGTGTTATAACATTGTAAGATTATTATTTCAAAATGATAAATTTGTATAACTCGGGGAGAGCACACTGTTAAAAATTGTTTTCGCTTTCAAATAGTGAAGTATGTACTAGCTTTTATAAACAAAAAACCATATATCTGTTATTTCATCAGCGCGAGTGGTCAGCGTGTTGTTCGCCTCGTGTCGGTACACTGGTGAAGAAAATCCGGGATCGCGGGTTCAAATCCTGGTGGCGCAATAATCCAAGACGGCACTCTTCTCTCTCCCTGCTTAAAACGCAGCATTAATGGATAGGAGAAGGACTGGTTTTGATCGGTGTCAGTATAATGTGACCGAGTGAAATATCATGTCAATGTGTCTGCGGTGTGATATTTCAGTGAGACAACACTATAAAGTCGCCATAAGTGCGCACTGCCGCAAGCATACACCGTCTCGATATGACTTACACATGACGAATCAATAATGTATATGAGACCAATTGTATGTTGGAAATACTTTGTCAAAGAGAGAAGCACACACACATTATTATGGAAATCAAAGATAACGATTTACTTGAAAAATGCATCATTTATTAGGTTAATTATCTGAGACATATGTCTGCGGATTTGTTACCCTGGTGTTTAACACTAATATTTACATTTGACGCGTTGACACTGTTAATTAGTGTTGAATATTTAATTTCTACCTGTAACTTTTCCAATACACGATACGATGGTTTACGAAGTTACAATATTTAACAATCTAGAATACAAAAATGCAATATGAAAAATGCCTCCGATAAATATGATATTCATAAGAGGAATGAACCAATAATCTGTGTGAGACACCCCCGTCCTGAACCCTAGATCCTGTTCGAAGTTGCCGTCATTAATAAACGCCATAGAGAAAACTAATACAGACTAGACAAGTCTTGGGTAAATCAAAGCTACAGAGCCAAAGGGAAACAGGGGGAAATAACGATTGTGATGATGTACACAAACCTGACAAACAATAACACACAATTGTCTTGCCAACATTTTTAATTCGCTCGTAGTCAAAATAGGTATTTTTAAATGCCGAGAGAGAGAGAGAGAGAGAGAGAGAGAGAGAGAGAGAGAGAGGAGAGAGAGAGAGAGAGACAGAGAGAGAGACAGAAACGGAGAGAGAGAGACAGAGGAGAGATAAAGAGTGAGTGAGAGAGATTAAAAGAGACACAGCGAGAGGCCCAGAGAGAGACGGAGATATACACAGACAGACAGACAGACAGACAGACAGACAGACAGACAGACAGACAGACAGACAGACAGACAGACAGACAGACAGACTGCATGATCAAACGTACACATTTTTTTCTTTTTAATTTAATTAAATAATTTAAATTTAAATTGCTTGAATGTACATATAGTATGATACAAACGTTTGAAAATAATACAGATTACATGTGACCATTCTGTATGATCTTTCTCTCTGAAACTTGCATATTTTCATTACTGATAATTTGGTTCCTAAAATAAGTGGGTGACATTATTAGTAGTAAATAATTGTAAAAGGCTGTAACTATGGTTTGTAAATTAGAAACAAAAGTATTAAATATTATTTATAAGTGGATTCCAAATACAGTATGTACTCAAAAGTTTAGCTTAAATACTTGTTCACATACATGTATTAGTATGCTAAATCGATATTATGAAGGTGTGGTATCAAGATTATCAAGCTTGCCACAATATTAACCATCATATACTCTTCATCCGTGTAATCTCGACAATAAATCAGTACACAATACATTTTCATATATAATTGACCACATTACATTATGTGAAACATATATTTATATATATGTTGCGGCGGGTGACTCAAGTGAAGTAGGAAACGCTTATGCAATCACGAGCACCTGGTTTCGATTCTAAAAAAGAACAAAAACACAAATATTAACTAAAAACATCACAAGCGTCTATAAAAAAAGTGAATCCAGTTTCCTGCTGCACATATCTCAACCGCCGCGGTACCGCCATGTTTTCCCTTATACAAAAGAGAAACATATGCTACAATAAGAAACGGTCACTGATATTGTGACGAAAGAGTAAAGGAGTAAAAACTTTGACAGGATAGGAGTATATATAAGATTTGTGAAAACAACGCATTCGCATTACGATTCTTTGTAAACTAAATTTGATTGTCTTCTGTAGTTGATTTGTCTACAAAATAGTAAATCGAAAAACCAAGACAATATTCTAGGCCGTAAGTCCATGGACATTGGCAAACAATGAGAAAACGTTGGACGTACACAGAAATATGAACCAAATATACATTTATTAACTAAAAATGAAAACATCACGAATTTCTATTAAAAAACTTAAACCAAAACTAGGTGCTCGCGATAAGGTAAGCGTTTACTGCTACACATGTGCCACCCGCCACATAGCCTCCTTGTCATTCCGGTAAAATACATTGAAAAACCTCTGAGTGTGTGAAACTTCACAATATAATATTGCTGTCTGTTAACTGATTTTAAAGGAATATTCAATGATCAGGCTAAAGGTTAAAGAGTTGAGATATATGAAAAGTTGGCTGGTTTTTTCATTATTGATTTCTGACATGAAAGCCTTACATCTACATAACAAAAGTCAATAACATAGATGAGATGGAATTTATGTTAGAAATGCTTTATTAAAAAACACACGCAGTTAATATAATCAAAATAAAAGATTAAGATATTTCTGACAAATGCATAATTTCTTAGTTGAATAACCTTGAATATAAATCTACAGATTTTGTAACGTCATGGAAGACAATTTTAATTACCATTGACGCTTCGACACCTTTAAAAAGTGTTGAATATTTAATTTCTTCCGGATATGTCCCATGCAATATAAGCTTATAAATCAACAGGAGAAACCGGAGATATAAATAAGATACGCTCCAAATATATACGATGATCTTTAAGAAAGTACGTCTTTATTATTTACTTTTTGGAAATGTACGACAGCATTCAAACCTAATTTTAGGTATATTAAAGCAATATTTGGGTTCGTGATGTTTCCATTTTTAGTTAATAAATTTATATTTAGTTCATTTTTCTGTGTGCGTCCCACGTTTTCTTATTGTTTGCCAATGTCCATGGCCTTACGGCCTAGAATATCGTCTTGGTTTTTCGATTTACTTACTTATGCGTTATGTTACATTTGTACATAACAATGACAAGTGCATAGTAATTATGATTTTGGACGTTATTTCTTTAAAAAGAAAACGGTTATTTTTTTACATTATGATTAAGATATATACGTGTATAAATGACATGTACAATCAGTTGGAAAAATGGGTATGTTTTCTAAGATTCTGTCCATTTACCCTTATAATATGTGTCTAAGTCTATCAAAATACCTTTCTTGCGAACTTGTTATAATTTCCTGTATTTCATATTATTAAGGGTATCAGAATTATTGCAGATATAAACGATTTTCTATGTCAGGCAGACTCAGTACTCACCTACATTGACACCATGTATCGACAGAAAAACATAGTTTTATGTTTTTAAAACAAGTTATTTCAGAGTTTTATATATCATTAGTTCACCATAAAGTTAAATTTGCTAACTCACTTGTATTCTTTGAAAGAACTTTCCTTCAATTTGTACGTTATAATGTATCATAAAATTGGCGAATCCTTTGAAGTAGACGGACTAGATGACACCTTTACCGAGGTAGAGAATTGAACAGAGCTTAGGGGCTATGAATACAAAATAAACGTCAAAACGAAATTCCAATCTAAAGAGACACTACAAAACTGCATACAATGAACAAGACGGATATGACGCTAACGAACAATCACCGACACCATCACCGAACAGTACTCTTAATATGTAAAAAGCGGGTTTTCTTAGGCACACATCCTAGCAATACAAAAATATCAAAAAAGGAAGAACGTCTTTTTTATCAGATGCACTAAGGGGCATGAAAAACATAAACAATAAAAACCAATAAATAAAGACATGTCAATCAGATATACTGGCGAAGACGGCACAGCTATGCACATTATTAAGAAACGAAAAGTGTCGTCAAAATAAGAGATGACAATAGAAACGTTAATAAACAGGGGAAATATGAAAGAAACAGATGAATGGAATCACCTGAACGAGTGACCTTGACAAACAAACAATAACTGCATCAAACAATTAAGCAACAGAATGTTCGACTCAAGACTAAAAGTAGTAAAGAAGAACACCCAGGACGATATTTCAAAGCCGTAAGTTCATGGACTTGGGCAACAAAGGAAAACGTGGGACACACACGGAAAAAAATTACCAAAAATGGAAACATCACGAACTTCTATTTAAAACAACTAAAAGTGAAATCAGATATAGTAAGCGTATTCTGTTTCACACGTGTCACCGATGCTTTCGTGCCATTCCGGTGTATGACAACCTTTTACACTGTTTAAAAAAGGACCATATGACATTCTAAAAATTATAAGCAAAGAGGTAAAGATAGTGCGACGAGGAATATGCGGACCAACTTAGGACGGTCACCCAGCACGAAAACAGCCGGTGCGGTTAAACCAAGTGTTGGGCCTCAACATCACGACTTCCCGCAGGAAACTTGAAGTATTAAGTTTAGACATACATTTGGTGAACAACATCTGAATCGCATGTACTTACGACGATGTAATGTTTATAAATTTAGAACTGATGCATACTTACCATCCTGAACGTTAGTTGGATTTGGATCGGGATCGGGGTATTATATAAGTAAGTCATATACTCGATTATGTATGTAGCATTTATATGATTTTCTTTTCTTTTACAGACAAGAACAACATCCCCCAAAACCTTATTTTACACTTTTCGTTTGATAATCTGCAATTCAAAAGCATTATTGTGATGAAGATAAAGCAGTCATTTAAGTATGTCCATGGACTTACGGCCGTAGACTATCGTCTTGGTTTTTCGATTTACTATGTTATTGATTCAGAAAAAGGTGTTTTCATTTCAAACAGAGGTAGTTAAGTATATATTTATTACAGAATGTCCCTTAAAAATAAAACAAAACGAGCTTGTAAGCGCAAGTTATTTATTTTGTTTTTATAATTACTTCATAATCAATAATCAATCAATTTGTCAACAGTTTTGCTACTAAAGTGTACGTTTGCACACAAGCCAACAGTTAAAAGGGCGTTTTGTATTTTGAAGTAACTGAAATCTTGTATTACCTCCTTAACACCTTTTTTATAATATAAGCTTCTTTTGGTTATATTACTTGTATCAGATCATTGTATGACTATGTGTGTTTGTATTTAACTTAATAACATCAATCATACGTTTATTTAATGAACTTTCTTCAATTTTGAATCAAGAATAATTTCAAACATTTTGAAAACATAATTCATACCAAAGCTTTGCGTAAATAAAAAAATAATCAATGAAGCATTTTATCTAAAGATAAAAGGAAGCAACTATAAAACTCTTGATAAATCGTCATTACATTTTCTGACATGCCGTCAATCATTTATTTATAGATGCTTTAAATGTGTTACTAATTTTAAAACGAAAAATAAGCATACACAAACACATTTTTAAACAATTGTTTTTTTTTTAAATTTGCCATTCTTATTGGCTTTGAAACGTTGTCATGAATTTCGATAACATGTTAACTTCCTTACACTGCCAACCTTCTCGATATAAAAACTCAAAATGATTTATTATTTTTTTTCCTTTGGAGACAAGTATAATATCCCCCACGACCTTATTTTTTACTTCTCATTTTATAATCAGCAATTCAGAAGCACCGTTTTATTGTGTCTCCGTGATGAATATAAAATAATCATTTATTGATTCAGAATTAGGTGTTTTCATTTAAAAAAAAAAAGAGGCCGGTAAGTATAAATTACAAAATGACCCTTAAAATAAAACGAAACCAGTTTGTAAGCACAAGTTATTTATTTAAGTGTGTTTATTACTTCTAAAGATTTATTTTTTGGTGCATTATATTTAATCCCTGGACAAAACCAGTATTCTTCTGCAGAGATGACAACATATAGATAAGTATATTTAAAGATAGGCTGGCAGAATTAATCAATGGGGATTGAAACGATCTATGATTAAAACAATTTGAAATACTTGTATTCACTAATTAACTGCGGTCTGTGTACGCTATCATTCAGCTAGATTAAATAAGCAATGCTGGTGGAACTAGAACTATGACATCATTATCAATCAATTTAAAAAAAAACAATTTTGCAACTACAATATTCGTTTGCACACAGGCCAGCAGTAAAAGTAGTTTTGTATTTTAAAGTAACTGAAATGTAAAATCACCTCTTTAACACATATTTTGGATAATTTAGCTCCTTTTGATTTTATTTTTTGTATCAAAGCATTGTATAACTATGTATGTTTGTATTTAATTTAATAACATCAATCACATTTTTATTTAATAACTTACTTCGATTCTAAATCAAGACATAAAAAACCATTAATAATTTTAAAACAATATGAAAACATAAAACATAACAAAGCTCTGCGTAAATAACAAAAAACTAAATGCAGCATTTTATCTTAAAATAAAAGGAATCAACAACAAAAATCTTGTTAAATATTGGTTACATTTGATGACATGCCGTCAATTATGGATTTATAAATGCTTTTTAAGTGTTACTAAATTTAAAACGAACAATAAGCATACACATTCATATTTTTAAACATTTTTTTTTTTTTCTTAATTTGACATTCTTATTGGTTTTGAAATGTTGTCATGTTCCGATATAACGTTAACTTGAAGTCTTAAATATAGACATACATTTTAAGAACAACATCTAAATCACATGTACTCACGACGATGTTATGTATATAAATTTAGAACTGATGCATACTTTGTTTTTATATGAGTCTTTGATGTTTATGCTTCATATTTTATGATACATAGGTTCAACATATAGAAAATAACTTGTTTGATTTGGCAATAGAATAAGGTAAATAATATGTAAATAATAATGTATTATTAGATTTAGAACAAAATATGTTGTATCAGTATATTCGAGCATTTAAAGTAAATATGTGTAATATGTGTAAAATCAATTACTTATAAAAAATAAAAAATGACATTGTATAACAAATCCATATACACATAGTACCGTCATGTAGTATAATAGTAATTAAATAAGTAGCTGGTTTTCCGAATTAAGGACAATTGACACATGTGTCTCAATTATGATAAAAAAAATAAAACTAGGTATATACTTCGACTTTCGGTTTGGCAACCAAATCCCAAAACCTTAACGTCACCGATATCATAACAAAAGACCAACGGGACAAAATCAAAATATTTGGACAGGAAACAAAAGCGGCGACAGGAATAGGAAAACAAAGCAAAGGAGACAGTGTAGTAGGGAGAATGGACCTCTGCAACGGCGGTTCCGCATACTCGTCAATCGAATTTTACTTGGGAACAAGAATTAATTCTTATTAACAACAATTAGTATTTTCAACAATAATACTTTTTAAAGGTTAATAATAAAAATATAAACACTACGCTTCGATGATGTACCCAACAGTACATATCATAACCAAAAATACGGGAAAAGATCAAATTAAAATAGGATGACGTCATAATTCAGCTTCCTTAGTGACGGACATAAACAACTTATAATTAGCACTTAATAAAATTGTCATATCATCGAAACGTAGTATAAATGTTCATATTTAATTTAATACTTTAGTAAGTGTAGCATATCAAACAACAATCACACGTATTACTTCATAAAACATTGGTAATTCCATCGATACATAATATTCTTGCAGAAGTATGATTTAAACAGATGTTTCTCAACTATCACTGTTTTCTCGCAATTTTTATACAAAGTTATACATAAAACCAGCTTTATGGAGTCGACTTATAAATGTTGTTTCATTTCATGTAATGGTGTTAAGAACTCTTGTTCTCTAAGACAACTCTTGTGAACTATAACATTACTGTATTCTACATACAGGGCGCTTAATAACTATACACAGTTAAGTGGTTGCGTGTTAGGACCATATTACGAGTTCAAACACTGTGAATAAATGTCAAACACTGCTCTTCCATAATGGATCCTAGCTATAGTAAAGGAACGTTGGTGCTATTTAAGGGAGGAGGCGATTATAGGAACATTGGCGATTAGTAGGTCAAATACGGTAAGCAATACTTAAAACATTTAATTGTTCGTTGATTGAAAGTAATTGTTAAAAAGTATATAAGATAGCCATCATCGTGCTAAATCATTAATTGGCAGGTGTCCTACAAATGGCTGAATGCTGCATACTTCTTCATTATTAGGAGAACAGCTGTAATTGCACATTCCCAATGAAAGCCTGATAAAAGAGAACAAATTTTATATACTTAAAATGTAATTACACAGTCCATAATGAAAGCTTAAAAGAAAGCTTATCCGTTTAGTAAAAAGAAGATTGACCTCGAATATTCCTGTTAGTTATTTTGCGTGTTATAATTTGTGTTGCTATTCTCATTGATAAGTAGTTTCTTATTGTTGTTTGGGTTTGAAGTTTTTATTATGGAAGTTTCCTTTTAAAAAATAGTTGTATTTTGGGTATTTTGTTCTGTGTGCGTCCCACGTTGTCCTTTTATTTGTAAATGCCCATGGACTTGAGGCTATCGAATTTCATATTGTGCACTTGATTATATTGTCTAATATGAATTACCACAAGCTTTTATTAATCTCCGACAGGGTGTTATAAAGAGAGAGATCATGCTGTCGACGTCAATGTTTTAAGTAATAAATACGAAAACAAAACCTAGACGTTATTCATAAATTATAGCACAAAGGCATCGACATATCAACGGGAAAATGGAGGTTCTTACAGAAAACAAACAAATACAAATATATATCTAAAATTCTTACAGAGTTATATTTATTAAAGAAAAATAGAAACTAAACCGAATTTCTAAATATAAGGAGAGCCGCAGTTGGTAGAATGTTCGCTGAATGTTCGGAAGGTCACATTTATAATTTCCAGTCGCATCACGTTAAAATTAAGTTATATTCTAGCTCTTTGTTAAACACACAGCATTCTGGACAATTTGACCAAGTTAAGTACCACGCCCATGTGTCTTAAACGTTTTACTAAAGTTAAACAGCTCTTTAAAATCGCCATCAGTGTGCACTGTTACAAGCAGAAACCGTCGTGATATGACCACGTGAATAAAAACAAAACAAACAAATGAACGAGTAGGCTCACCATCAACTATGATTTCTCTGTGCTAATTCAGTAAAGGTGAATATTTCTTTACATATGTCACGTTTTGTATCGCAGCGGGAGACACATGTGTAGCAGAAAACGCTTACCATATAGCGAGCACCTGGTTTCGCTTCTAAATCTTTAATAGAAGTTCCTTTTCAGTTAATAAATGTATATTTGGTTATTTTTTCTGCGTACGTCCAACGTTTTCCTTTTGTTTCTTCATGTCAATGGACTTACGGTTTAAGAATATCGTCTTGGTTTTTCGAATCTACTACTTTAGTTCACTGATGTGTCCTGCTTTCTTCACACATGTCACGTTTTTCTTACCGTGTTCTTGTTGGAATACAGTTAATGATTGTTTGCTATGCTGGAACATTTGGGCCAAATAATCACATCGTTGATTTTGTAATGCATAATATGACTGTTTTTGCAAAGTAATTGATGGATGGAACGGACGTTTTAAGGAGTAAACACACATTAGAGCTCTAAAGTGTATAAACACCTAAAACATCTTAAAATGCATAAACAAAACAAAACGTATTTGTTGCTAATTCAAAAGTGTACACTAAAACAGACAACCAATACATATAAAATCACTAAGAGGGACAAACAGTCTATGTGGACACCTCTTCACACAGCTAATTACGAAATTATATTTATTTGAAATTTTTTAAGCAAAATTTTGAATTACAATATACATAGAAGATGAATTATTCAATAAATATCTTACGTGTCAATAGCCTTGAACCACTATTTGTGTGATGGTCCCGCTTGCGCGGGTTGTTGTTAGTATGACTATGTTTCCATTCCTCTATAATCATTCCCATACCGAGAGTATTGTGAAGATCAATGTGACAATGAAAGAACCAAGTACCGGGGTTATCTGCCTTAAATCGTATAACAACATAGCCACCAGATGGCACTATTACGGTATCTTTTTGAGGTGGATGTCCACTGGAAAAGTTTCCGTTCCCAGGATCGAAAGATGAATTTGTCCAATGCTGTTCATTGCAATCGTCCTCGGTACATGTGAGGTCTGTCGTGGCTTTCTCGAATAAAGCCGTTTTGCGATTATACTGTCCGAACCCAACTTTCAAAACATAAAACGAATGACCGTGCAAATGAACTGGATGTGACCAGCCTAGACCTTTGCCGATATCGGTTAAAACAAACTGGTAGATATTCCCGTATTCTATAGCTTGTGAATACGTGCACGAGCAGGTCTTTCCTGCTCCACAGGACTTTGCATTGCAGGTTGTATATCCATTTTTGGAGGTGAGAGCTGGTTCTGTTGGAGAGGCAAATTGTCTTCCATTCACCGAGCCAGGTCCAAGTTGGGTGCCTTTTGGGCCAGGAAAAGCAAAGTTAAAGAAAAAAGTTGTTGCTGCGCCAGTTACCTCTTTGACATTTGAACTAGGGTCTGCAGATCTGACATCGTTAAAGTTCTTGCATATCTTATTGGTATTGATAGGGTAATAAAGGTAGGGACAGTTGAATATTATACAAGGTCTGAGGGACGAACACGTATTAGGTCCTCTTCTCTGACGATTTGGGTTTTTGTCTGAGGATGTCTTGTACCTTATAATTGCTTCTGCAACGTGATATTCATTTCTTTTGGTTAGAGATGCATCTGTTTCGAGTGTCTCTGCTACAAGAAGATACTGACCAGGACTTTGAGTTGTATTGAGAATAAAGTCGTACCTCTCTCCTAAAAGAAAGATTAGTGATTCAGAATTGTTGCTTGATATATGTTGAATATTGACAACACATATGTGTACCAAGGTTGCACGCTTCTCACATTTCTTTATCTACTTAGGTTTGTTTTGTAACTGCTCTAGCATTTTCCATAATAAAAGAATCATTGACCACTATAGTTCTGATAGTATTCTTAAAATAAACACCTTATATACCCATCTACCAAAATATTTAAAAACAAAATTGAAAGTTTGACTCTTTTCCTATTATTTATTTATATCTTATGAAAATTTTTAAAGTGTTTTTTTCTCGAAAAACGCTTATACCTCAAAAACGAGATCACTGATATATCCTTATTTTTGCATAAATGAAAAGAATGTTTGTCAATTGACTTATATAATGAAAATCTGTCAATCTGTAAGACTTTCATTCCCAGTAGCGGTCTTAAGCATTGGTTAACGTTGTGAGTAATTAAAATTTATCTTATTGATTCACATCTATTTGCCTTAACGAGGTCTGCTACCTCAATGACTTGGGAAGCCATTCTTGCAAGGGGAAGAACATTTGAAGTTTGAGTTATTCAAAACTACAAAGCCAATTTTTATTATATCATGTTTTATCATTTTATGTTATTACCTGGATGAACGATGAAAGATTCTACTTCTATTGGTTCGAGGTCGTAACCGTCAGATGCCACAACAGTGATGACTGGGTGCCTTTCAACATAAACCCTGAACGGATACATTGTAGCTGCACTTATAACACGGAAACGATATTGTCGATTCTGATCTACTTCAAATGTTGTCAACGGAGCACCGTTATGCTGGTACCTTTGTGTATAAAAACGACCCTTTCCGTTTATCAAACCAGAGTGCATCCAAAACATCGAAAATTGTGCACCATCGATGGATTGTGATTCGTCGATTGGTTGAAAGTTAGTGTTATAAGTACCATACACCATCCGTTGGTATAGCGTTTCAGCATCGTCATCATGATTCCAGTCCTGAATGGTAACAATAAATTCGCCAATGTTATTTTGTAACTGACTGTCCTTTTTGTGTATAATTATTGGTCCATAAAGTCCCATCGTTCGTTGGTCTCCAATATGAGCATGGTAAAAACTTGTTCCATGTGGGGCAGCCGTGAAACGATGAGTGTAAGTTTGACCTAGAAAAAAGTAGAGTCAAACTTGTCTATAAAGACCGACCAAAAGACTAGAAAATGTGGTCTTTGTATGGAGGTGGTCTTTGTATACAGGTACAAATAAGTGTAATAAGACCTCAAAGAACCTGCTTTTAGTGGTCTTTATGTACACATGGTTTCTTTATAGAGGTGGTCGCTAGAGCAGGTTGTACTGTATATCATGTTTTTATCAAATATTGATTTTGTTTAATACAATGGAATTTACTATAGATTGGTTTAATTATACGTTTAAAAATTAACAACAAACAAAATAATTTTTTTTTTAATTTTTGAATTTGATAAAGAACGTGAGAAATACTATTTGTTATTATCAATAGTTATAAAAAGGAGATGATGGTTCACTCTCACCATAATGAGTAGTGCAATCTCAGTTTTCAAAGATTTCTATGTATTTAAAATTTACCTGGTAAGATGGGATATTGTGTAATATATGCTACACCGTCGGCTTCAGACGTTCCTTTCTGGTGCTGTCCATGCCAGTGTATAGTCGTACTGTCCGTGTGCATAAGATTCCTTACATGAATAATAAGACTCTGTCCTTCGTACGCGGTGATGGTAGGTCCAGGAAACTGCTGATTCACGGCAATAACAATACGTGAGGTTGTACCGTCAGTGGTGATGATGTCATCCGTGTCATATAAAGGAGTGACCATGTTAGTATAACTATAAGCAAAACATAAAATCTAATACTAATGAAACCATCCGACGTAGCAAAATCATGATTTACATGCGGTGGCTCAGCGGTTGATTTACGTAGTCTTGTCTATATAATATAAATTGTCTCCTTATGTCCATTAAAGACGGATGCTTCGAAGTTAGGGACGGGGCAGTCACACAGGGTATGGGCCCTTTCCCCCACCTCCCCCTTTTTTCCCTTGTTCCCCTTGTTCCCCTTTTTTCTGGTAGTTTAAGTTGGCTAAGGTGTTGCTGTTGTAACTCTGCGAGCACACTGACTGTTCATCAATTTTTCATATACTTAACTTTATGTGGAAACTATGAGTCTGTCACGCATACGACACTGTTTTCAGCTTTATGCTACTAGGTTATGTCCAATTTTCATGTTTCCTATTGCCTTTTGTAAATTTTTAAACGTTTTACTCGTTTCCATTCATACTGTTTTTTTATTGACAATTGGTGTACATGTGGGCGGTTACTTGTTGATATGATTAACAGCGCCATGAAGTATATTTATTAATTTTTTAAATGTATGTCTGTACTTAAGACTTCTAGTCTCATGCGGGAAGTGGGAAGGTTGAGGCCTCATTAACCGGTTTAACCACACTGCCTGGTTTCGTGCTGGGTGACCGTCCTAAGTCGGTGCGCATGAATTACTAGTCTTGATGATTGTTGTGATGTCGATTTAATAAATCACATTCCGGTGTTTCATTGTTTGACGCAGTTATTGTTTGTTTGTCAATGTCTTTCGTTCTGTTTATCCTATTCATACTGTTTTTTCCTCTTATAAATGTCATATTTATTTGAGTCATGTTTCAGATTGAATCTGTATTTAGAGGTAGAGCATTCGCTTTGTGTTTCGTTAGGCTGGAGTACAAATCTATGCGACGTCAAAAACGTTAAAATTAAGTGATCTGTTCGCGCTCAGTGTTCAATATTTCTTGGTAGGAGACAGATTGGTTGGTTTTTTGTCAGGATAGTGTGACTGTGTGAAATATCATGCAATGTGTCTGCAACGTAATCGTTCAGTAAGACAGCACTACGAAGTCGTCATCAGTTCATGACATGGTTTGAAGGGATAATGAACAATTCAACAATTAGACAATGGCTATATATGTTTAATTCTAACCCAATTGGAATCCACAATACATTTTAAATATAATATTACGAAGCCATCATAGACTTACTTTATATCATCTATTTTGAATAATTTCTGTATCTAGACTGAAATGTCCGATTTTCAGCATTGACACATTAATTTGTGATCTCAGTGCATATATTAAAGACAAAAGAAAAATTATAAAATAAATTTACTTGTACAGCTGTCCAATGCCTTGTCTAATCCGCACTTTTCCTTGCATCATTGTAAGTCGATGGTCAATGGTTAAGTAGCATTCGCATGTTGCATCATCTTTGCCACATGTCTGAGGTCGACATGGAGACACTCCTGGTTCATTTGTACTTTTCCATAGATTGTCGTCTGCTAAGCCGTGGGCTACCCAAGAGTTGTACATGATCCACATGAAAGGCACAACAGTCAGTGACTGCATTTCTACACATACGTTTTGGTAAAAGAGAAAAAGTCATATTGTATAGTACTATTTATGTTACTCCTGATATTACATCATATAAAATTATGCTACCCTGTACTCGACACATTATCGTGGTAGGGGGTTTGCGCGTCTCAATGACCCGGATAGCTATGCTGGCGGGAACTTATGTTCCTCGTCACTCAAGTCAGACAGGTTCAAAGGTAAAGGCCAGACAAAGATCAGCATGTAACTCGAAGGTAACGCTGAGCTGGAGGTCCCGTATACAGGAATTTTTAAACCCCCTGGCATGACTATGATCCCCATGTCAGGTTCAAAAAAGAGTAGGCGGCAACTCCGTTGCATGTGTTCATCCTCTTTTTGAACTATCCTTAAGTTAATCCCCGCTAGCAGCTTGTGTCCTCGCTTCGCTACCTGTTTTATTATTTTGTTTTTCTCCTTCGGCCGGCACTTTATCAGCGCGGTTGCCCAGTAGCTAGGGAGCTCGCTTCGTGCTGTTAGACTGGCGCTAGAATCCCAGGTCGTGGGATCAAATCCTGGTCGACTCAAAACAAAAGAAATTAAAATTCGGCAATCTCCTCGCTCCCTGCCAAGCGCCAAGCATTATTGGGTAGGAGGAGGGCTGATTGGCTCGGTGTCAGGATAATGTGACCGAGTGAAGTATCTTGTCAATGTATCTGCGTCGTGATATTTCATTGAGACAACACTATAAAATCGCTATAAGTGTGCATTGCCCCATGCAGACATTGTCTCGATATGACCTACAAATGAGTAAAAAAGACGCTAAACCCCAATAAAACAAACATTTTTCTCGGCACGTTGAAACGATATCGGTGAAATACACTAGCAGTAACGTTAAGCCTTAATTAATCAATCAAACAAACAAAAGACACAAACTAAAACATTTACGATACCTTAATTTATTTTGTTACAAAAGTGAATAAATCTTCCGAATTCAATGAATTAAAGATAAAGAGAGTTTCAGCTTAACTATCTGTCGTTTTTGTAACACAATTTCCTCCGTCGCGAAGTTTCAATTTCCATATAATAAAACAAATGAACATTTTTGTATTTAAATTTATACGTGTTTGTGAATAATAGAATTCAAAATCTTTCTTTGGGGACAAAAACAAATGTTCCCATGGTTATAGAAAAAATGAACCTGTTCAATCGATACACTATTGTTTTCATTAGTTACAATCAAAGCATAAACTGTGCACAAAATATTTCTATTAAAAATGAAAACTTGTTTTTAATTTGTTCTGGTTTTCACAAGACACTTCACACTAGAACTTAACGTTTAAAAAGTGACAACGTGTTTAACATTCTGAGAAAGATAGAGATTAATTTGATCAAAGAATACGTCCCATGAGTTAAATTTTATTAAGCAAATGCCTAAGTCCAGGACACAACGAAGGACAAAAGTGTTTAATATCACCAAAATGCAATCTAAAACATGCATCCAAAAAATACTATATTTATAAGAGGAAAGAGCCAATACTCTGTGAGATACCCCCGTCCCGAACCCAAGAACTAGCTTCGAAGCAGCCTTCAATAATGGACGCTGTAGAGAAAATTAATTTAGAACAGACAAGACTTCAATAAATCAAAGCTACAGAGCTTAAGGTGGGAGTGGCAAAAATCACGATGGTTATGATGTACAAAAACCATACCCCAACAACAATACAACGTTTAGTTCCTGTTTTGACTGCGCGAAGACCTACATTCAATGCAAAACAACATTAAAGTACTGTTGAGGTTAGTTTTTATCGTTCAAAAACTTCGGGATTTTACCCTAAATCCCACTTTGATTCCGGTGAATTCGGAGCTTGACTTAGGATTACTGGCGAGGTTTTCTTTCCACTTTGTTCGTTTGACGTCATTATTTTGTTTATCTTTGTTCTGTTGAGCATGGGGTTTCTTTTCTTGTTTTACAGATGCAATTTAGTGTCTGTTAATTTCTATTTAAATAAGAACTGTGCATATAAATATTTCTTTTGAAAATGTTTTTAAAAACATTACCTGAAATTGTTCAGTTGTTCAAGCTATTACAAGCCACTATAAACGTTTGAAAAGTGCCAAGGTGTTTGAAATCCTGTGAAAGATCAACATTAATTTGATCATAATATAAGTCGCATGAGTTGAATTGTATTAAGCAAATGACTAATTTTAGTTCAAACGAAGAACAAATTTATTTATAATGCATCTATGGTAAAAAGAAAAATGACTCGATTTTACCAATATATTTTATTTCAGTAAATTTCTATCTGAATAAGAGTTCTGCATAAAAACTATTTCTTTTCAAAATATTAATAAAAACATTACTTGAAATTGTTAAATTGGCAAAGCTTTAACAAGCTACTGCATATGATAGAAGTTTACGTTCACAAAGTGTCAAGGTACATGTATTGCGAAATCCGTGAAATATAAAGATAAATTTTATCATTGCATTAGTCACACGAGTTAGATTAATAGTTACAAATACCCAATTTCAGGTCAAAACGAATAACGAAAAATATTAAAAATACACCAAAATGAACAAATATCGTTATATCAATGTCTTTTAGTAACTGTTAATTTCAATCCAAAACATAACTCTACATTAACATATTTCTTTTATAAATGTTAATGAAAACGTTAAGAATGTGTCAGGGAGTAACGAATTCTTAGAAAGATAAGATAAACTTCGGTCACTGCGTTAGTCATAGGGGTTGGAATGCTGTTGATCAAATACCTTACTGCAGGACTTTAAGAAGGATGCAATATATAATGTTCCTATGGTTACATGTGAATAATTGTCACCTCAGTCGTTAGTTTCAAAGTCTTAATAAATTTTAGCAAAAATGTGTTTCAACAGTCCTTTTAAACATGTTAAATGAAAACTTGCAAACATTATAATGCTACCATCTAGATAATTTTTAATAGGATATCAGTATTGACGTATGTCTGTGTAAACAATGTTTAAATGTCGTTCAAGGTTTTATTCAATGTCAAGGTGTGGACTTCCTGCGAAAGATATGAGGTTTTAAATTAATTCGGTTAAGTACATGTATAGAATACGCAAGCTGCTAACAACATCTGGATCAATAAAAACAGAAAAACCTATAAATTGAGTTTTATCATGTATTTAACCCATGCTCATGTATCAATTCCGTTGTACATATAACTAGTTTTTCGTCGTTATATACATTTTTAATTTGTTGATGACCCATTTCAGTTATTATCGGTATTAGGATATACTTCACATAAAGAGACACTTTTCCAATCATGAGCCATATCGTTCATGTTTGATACAATGGTCAACCATTTAAAACACATATTTATAAATAATAACATTAAGTTAAATAATAAACAGTTATAACCCGAATCTCTTGACAACGAACATGTTGGGAATTTTCAATTTTGTCGTTGCAACGAGTCTGCCGTTGGAATGAAAAATGACATTTTGTAATAGCTTTGTCATTAGTTATGCCAAAAACAATAGTTTTTGATAATTTACATATGTACAATGTACTTAACTATCAAAAATAAGATATTTGAAATATACAAATCTGAATATGCGCAACGTTGTGTCGCGAGTTAAAAGTGCAAGTGTGATAACAAAATGCACGTGCTCGAATGTCCTCTATCATCACATAATCTCATAATATCCCTTGTCTCTGTAGTTGCAGTGTCTTAAAGTAATCGTAAAATACAAATGTGGTCATCCACGCATATTTTCCCTGCTCTGGGTTACATTTAACATAGGGGTCAAAGGTCGTAAACAATCTGCGTGGAGTCGACTTTCAAATGACAATAGGTGTATTCTTTTTTTTCTTAAACGTTGAGCGATTTATGTTTGCCTTAATAATCGTACTTAACTCGAAATACCAGTATGGAACATGTTGTTTAAGTGGCATAAATAGGCATCAACAAAAGACCATTACATGTTAGCCGGCGTACATGTGCGATCGCCCTTGTCTAATCTTATTTACAATTTATTTATCGTGTCTCATCTTGCACAACACTGCATGCTTGTCGATATATTTAAAGAATTTTTGAAATTGAAGGGTAAGGCATTGAAGGTTGAAAACATATTTTGGTTGATTACAAATAACCATAGGTATATTTGTTTGACTTGTTTACTTCTCCAAGTTGTAACGTATATGATTATATAGTGAAAATGTACTTTTGTACCGGAAATCAGAGTCGGTTGTGATTTTCCTTTGTAAAGTGTATCATTTGCACTTGTGTGATTCAGTTCAACACAATTTTATCGTCGGAAGTCGAATTTGCTGTTCAAATGGGTGTCATTGTAAAGAGGTTGACTGTATAAGGAAAAACTTATGTCTGTTTATTTAAACTCGCGTTTACCAATACAATTACGTGTCTGTAAATTTCGGTTTGGATAAGAATTGTGCATACAAAGTCATTTATTTTCAAAATATTAATTAAAGTATTATTTGAAGTTGTTTTGTTGTAAAAACAAGCCACTATATACTAGAAGTTTACGTTCACAAATTGTCAAGGTCTTACGAATTCCGAAAAATAAAAAGTGAATTCGGGCCATTGCATCAGTTAGACGGTTCGATTAAAAATTAAAACATACCCAATTTCAGGTCAAAACGAATGAAAAAAAACATCTAAATTACACCTACATGAACAAAGTTCGTTATATCAATGCTATTTAGTCACTGTTAATGGTAATTTAAAACTTAACTCTACATTAGAATATTTCTTTCATAAATGTTAATTAAAACTTTACCTGAATTTGTTTTGTCGTCCGAGCCACTGCAGACGAACTGATAACGTTAATGTCAGGTTGTAACGAATTCTTAGAAAGATAAAGATAACGTAGGTCACTGCGTTAGTCATAGGGGTTGGAAAGCTGTTGATCAAATACCTAATGTTAGATCTATAAAAAGGCCGCAATACAAATGCTATTATGGTAAAATGTAAAGAAATATCACTTTAGTCTTCATAATTATGTTCATACATCCGTTTTTCAAAGTCTTAATATATAAATATTTGCTTCAACAGTCCTTTTAAACTTGTCACATGAAAACTTGCAAACATTACTAATTTTACCGTCAATAGTTTATCAGTGTCACCCCACTCCCATATAGACGGTGAGGCTCGGGTAGAGTTAGTGAAGTATAGAAATAGATGAACAGATACGTCTTTATATATCACTGTACCTTTATTACAAATAAACCTACAATACAAAACGAACTAAATAGAGACCATACAAACATAATACAAAGCACGACATGGATGAATTAAA
>JAUMGZ010198236.1:0-12710 GCA_032359645.1 Pododesmus macrochisma | reverse complement strand
TCCCGCCAGCATAGCTCTCCAGGTCATTGAGACGCGCAAACCTCCCTACCGCGATAAGGTGTCTAGCACAGGGAGGTATATTACTGTTATACTAAAGTCTGACTCTGATCATTTTTGATCCTGATCAATTTAACCAAGTGAACTTAAGTTTTGCTTATTTTTCAATCATTATTACAAGATTTTGCCACATGTCTCCTCTTTTTTTCTCTATCCTGTCCTCTCTCTCTCTCTCTATTCTTCTTTTATTGTTCATCTTTCTGTCTATCTATAATTTTCATTTCAATCCATGTTCCTAAAGTAGTTAATTATTTTCAGTAACAATAAATAAACTTTATTTCATGTAATTGTGTGTACATTAAGTAACTTTAATATTCATATCATTATTATACATTTACACTTGTTTAGTGAGTGAGTGTGCATTTTATATTTAATATGCATATATTTATTATCTGTAATCTTTCAAGAAAAGGGCACAAATATAATTGATTTTGTAATAAAATATTGAAACATAATCAACTCGATTAGAAAATTTTATTCATAAAACATTGTCAAAATGAGATATGAACTTTCTCACATAACAAAATATATTCCACAAAGATATAAAAAAAATTGTTTAAAATACGAGAATTCTACCATTTTCGGAACGAAAGATGTGTAAAACTATATTATAATGACTTCATCTCGATTGTTTAGGTGTACGTCATGGCCATTGTTTTGGTGAACAGCTTTGACATCGTAGTGGAATATTCTGATGGGTTTATCTAATCAAAAGGCTAGACATAACAATAATCGACTAGATTATCACTTTTACGGCGTTCTGATTGAATGTTGGCAGTTGATTATCACTTTTCTCAAAACCTTGCGGATTTTTTTTAAACAAAGGCAGTTATGTGAGAGGCA
Organism: Pododesmus macrochisma; assembly: GCA_032359645.1. Taxonomy (NCBI): domain Eukaryota; kingdom Metazoa; phylum Mollusca; class Bivalvia; order Pectinida; family Anomiidae; genus Pododesmus; species Pododesmus macrochisma. The sequence goes on along the minus strand of JAUMGZ010198236.1, from coordinate 11,810 downwards.
TATACACGTATCACTAATATTCAGGTGTTTTAAAAATATGAAAAACAAATTTAGGTAACTAATATTATTTCGGCATAATATATTTAACCTGCGATATATAAGTTCTATAGAAATTATACATATGAATATGAGACAAACAAAAGTATCCCGTTAACTTATATATAAACCTGATTGCAAGCCTTACTTAATGAATAGTTACGTTTATAATCGCTGAGTGATTAAGTACACACTATGCAGTAGTCTATTGACATATGTCATACACCCCTTGTGTAGAGAGTGAAGTGTAAACACCACCGATGCTTGATTTAAGTTTAAAAGATACATAAACCATTTACTGTATAGAGAACACAGCGAAGTATCACGCAGTCACACATTTACACAGACACATATACACAGTAATGGCAAAGGTGTTCTCAGAGTAGATTTACCTGGCGACAGCACGACAGTTGTCATAGGAAACGAAACTTCAATAAAAAAAACTTCATGAAACAGATGTGATGAAAAATAAATAAGATAAAAAAAACCTTCGAACAATTACTGTTATCGATCCGGAGAAATATCAGTACAGAAGCCAGATCACAATTATTGCTACTGGCGGGAGCGGTGCCAGAAGCCAAATCACAAATAATCAATTGCATACCAACAAGTGAAAGCAATCAACAACAACAGATAATGCCCGTTACCAAATAACACTTTAATCTGCAAATTTTTCACCAACATATACAAACAAATCAATTGAAAACGAAACAAATTTCTGTAAAACAGCGTTTCTGATCAATAGTTACACACATAAACGGAAAATTCGACAATAATTCAACAAGAGGCCGAAAGGCCCTCACGGTTCTAGGCTGAAACTAGTTGATATATATATATTTCTGTAACAGTACTGAAGGCTGATCCATGGCAGAAGTCCGTGACAGAAGTCGAACAGGTCTCAGTTCTATAGAAACAGAAAGAGTCATTTTGACTGAATTTTGTAACGTCGGATATTGCATTATTCAACGAATATGAACAATATCATGTAAAAGTGTACCAGCGATACATGTGAAGATGAAAACGTCGTCACAGCCAACCAGAAACTACAACTGACATACTAAAACATTATATTTTACTTTAACACAGTCCTGAAGAGGGACACTGCAATCATTATATATTACTTTAACACAGTCCTGAAGAGGGACACTGCAATCATTATATATTACTTTAACACAGTCCTGAATAGGGACACTACACACAAACAAGAGGCCCATGGGGCCTTAACGTCCATCTGGATTGGTATTTGAATACTCTTGATCCTTAAAAGTTAACATATTTGCTATATATATAGTGTTGAACTTTGACCCCAAAATGTGTTAACTTTATTTAACCCAGGGTCACGCCTTGAAGAAACTTGATTCTCCATTCCCTAATGTTACTAAAAACCAAAGCATTAGGCTCTAGGCCATCCGTTTATTAGGAGAAGATTCTTGATATATTGTCAAATTTGACCCATTTTGGCCCCTAAAGTGGCGCCCCCTGGGGTCTGAGCCCTTCGAACCCCCTTCCCCCAAGGACGACTTCTTCCAAGTTTGGATGAAATTGGTCCAGTAATTTTAGTGTTGAACTTTGACCCCAACACACGTAGCCTATTATTGGCCCAAGGATCACGTCTTGAACAAACTTGGTTGTCTGTGCCCTAAAGTTACTACATACCAAAATATTAAGCTCTAGGCCTTCTAGTTTATAAGGAGAAGATTCTTGAATTTTTTTTCAAATTTTCCCCTTTTTGGACCCCAGAGTGGCGCCCCCTGCGGGGTGAGTCCGTCATTTGAACAAATCTGAATCCCTTTCCCCTAGGGATACTTTTTTCCAAGTTTGGATGAAATCGGTCCAGTAATTTTGAACAATAGGCCTTCTGGTTAATTAGGAGAAGATTTTTGAAGTTTTGTCAATTTTCGTCCCTTTTGCCCTCTAGTGGCGCCCCCTGGGAGCGCAATCCCTTCATTTGAACAAATCTAAATCCCCTTCCCTTAGGATAACTTCCTACCAAGTTTGGATAAAAATGGGCCAGTGGTTTAGGAGAAAAAGTCGAAAATGTTAAAAGTAAACGACGACGGACGACGAACGGACGACGGACGGGATTTGTATTATATGAGAAAAGTCTACCTTGGACCTTCGGTCCAGATGGACTAAAAACCAGAGTTGGGTGGAAGGGCCAAGCAAAAGCTAATGTAGTCATATTGAAATGAGATTGGTAATGACTGAGATATTCCCTAACGGGAAGCATAAAAAACATCATATTTTAATTCACAACAGCAGTTCTTGAGCAGCTAACAAAATGCCAACTAGAAGCCCTGCAATTGCATTGCATGAAAACACTTGTTGTCCTTGACAAGAAGTCATATATGGTGCATCTAATCATAACATCTGACTGACTACCATATAAGATCAAGTTTGGCACTATTGCACACTGTTCTAAAAGGGTGCCATGCAAAGAACCTCTACAGCATGTTTATAAAAATTGAAAAAAGTTGTTTATGACGAAATCAAAACAATGCAGCCAATCGAAAGCCATTGTAGCATATTTTTGTATCTATCGATTTCCGAATCACCATACCCAATTTTGCATGCAAAAAAACCCTACAACAAATTCTGTGAATATGGACCAGGTTCCTGAGAAGAAGACGAAAAGTATCAGTTAATCAGAAGCCATGGCAGTCGTTTTGGTGTGAGTTCGTCAATATGGGACACAATTATGAGGGACCATGTTAAGGACATCTACATTTCTACGTTTCGGGAAAAACAATTCAGTTATTCTTGACAAGACATCGAAATATTTTCATCCGATCAGAAACCCATGTGGCAAAATTGGATCGAGTTAGGCAGTATTGTCCACAGTTCTTAAAGAGTACCATGCTTATAGTATCTACCACATGTTTCCTGAAATTTGGAGCAACAATTCATGATAAGAAGTCGAAAAAGGTTCTAGCCAATCAGAAGTCCTGGTGGCCAGTTGGATTGACTTTCATTCTCAATTCGAAAGGGAAACATGCAACAACACCTGCAGTAAGTTTTGTAAAAATGGACAATGTTTTTGACGAGTGGTGGAAACAATCAGATACAATCTGAAGCTCTTGTAAATATATTGATATCGAGCACAAATTCTTAAAAGGTACGATGCAAAGAACATCTACTGCAACATGGATGATTCTGAAGTTTTTCAATTCGGGCCCTTGGCAATGAAATTAGGAATTTTCGATCGCGAAATCTCCAAATTGGGAATTTTGCGTCGCATACATTAAAACTTTAATAGATTGAACTTTAGAGTTATTGATAAAACTATGATATGATTATCGTGAAAAACAATTAAGCATAATAAACCCTAGCATGTGTAGTCTGTGTCTAGCCCTTATTGATGAAAGAATGAAAGATAAATTTAATCTATTGCACTTACATACAAGGAAAAGTGCAAGCTGAATTGAGTTTACTTATTATATCTACGGAATCTTACTGGTCCTGTCGCTCTTGACAAGAAGTAGAAATAGATCAATGTCAGACAGACATCCTAGTGGTCATTGGATACATCATAAACAGTTGTTTAATGTGCTCATCTGCATCTACAGTAATTTTAAGATGATGAACCAGGTTCTTGGAACGTCGAAAATACTTTAGCCAAGCAGAAGGTATTGTGGTCATATTGTTTTAAAGACGGCAACATTGGACATAATTCTGTAAAAAGAACTATGCAAAGAATTGCTACAGCAGTATTTATGAAACATAGAACAATGGTTCTCAACAATAACTCAAACAGGTCACAGCCAATCAGAGATCTTGGTAGCCATTTTAATGGATTTAAGCAATATTATTCACAATTCTGACAAGGAGACATGTATATAACGTTTCATGACAATTTAACTAGAGCGTTTTTACGAGAAGTCGATAGTACTCGGCAAATCAGAAGCCATGACAGCTACGAATAATCTAAACCTAACTAACAGCACCACCAAAAGACAACTAACGAAATGACGTAAAGCAACTAAACATTACTCCGACAAGCTAAAGCTTACTTAATAACACCATCAAGCTTAACTTTACTTTCTACTCAAATAAATTGTCTACTTAACATCATCCATAAATAAGACATATATACTAATATAGATAAATATTTTTACCTCTAAATGGGACTACTTCGGGTACCATACGAAAGTACCGTGGCATGACTGCTTAAGTGTGGCTAGAACACGTCAATGATATGTATAGAACAGCGTCCTCATATTTACAACATACAAGTTCTGATGTAAATGTAAAGTATAACTAAACCTGCATCTACAGACATTGTATTCCACAACTCAACTCTGAACAGGGAACATTAATATGTTACTCGACATGGGCAACACATCGCTTGATTAAGCCAACTGGGATTATTTACTTTATAGAGGGTGGGGTAGGTTATGTTGTTCGTAGGTAATAAGGTATAACCATTAGTTATATTGTCTGACCCCCCTTTTGGCCTCGAGCGAGAGTTGGTACGAGTCCATAATTTCATTTACATTAAATGATACGGGTAAAGAAACGTATTGAAGTGAAATCAGTCATTATACACACGTTAATGTAGCTTGATAACACTGACAAGTGAAAGTATGACGTCATCACTGCAATCTGTAGACTGGGTATAAAGACTTATTCTGGTTACGATCATTTGTCTCGACACTTCTATGTTAGTGTATAAATAGGTTTTATCGGTTTGTAAATATCATATTAATACACACCTGGATTCCCTTACTACCTGGTAATATATGATACCTTGTAGAGTAATTTTTGTTCATAAACCGACTTTGATTTGGTAGAATATAAACAATAATGCGCCATCATTATTAAACATTACGAATTACTTTAATGTTTTAGCAACAACGTACAGATTATATACAATCTTAATGTGTCCATAAATGTCTTGTAGTTAAGGAATGGTACAAAAGAAAATAGAAGGCTAAGTCAACCGAATCATGTAAAAGTTAAAGGTTTAACACCATTATGTAGTGTACGATTCATAAAAAAATGTGCTATTCATAACGTAAACACGACTGGAAATTCTAAAGCAGATATTATTCATGTAATCTACTGAAATCTCAATACACAATATTCCTGTGATTGCATTTAGTCTACTGTTACTGTTTTCTTAAAAGCTTGGTATAGTTATCAGAAAATCATATTGCGATAGATTTCGATATACAAGTGTAACCTTATGAAGTTTGATTGGACAGTACGAAATACATCATGTGTAACATTCTATGTTCAAACGATAGTGTCATCGAATTGTGGCTTGTTTCAGATGTCGTATATAGATAGTTTAGAAGACGCGACACAAAATAGTAATAAAACAATTAGACCGTTAGCTATGGTAAATAACTCACTTTTTTAATTTAAGGAATACATACTCTTGAACTTAAGCAATACATAATATAAGAATGCGTGGCATAAGTGCCCAACGTATTTAGGATTATTTCCTGACCATGATAAGGATTTGTGTACTTGCTTTCTTTTTAAACTGTCAACTTTAATCTTTGAAGTTTAGCATTAATTTTTGAAAGGATATTCCTGTGATACTCCTGTTAGCTTATTAAAATTCATAATTTTTTTTCTTCAATTAATTCTGGGGTTATGTAAGCTAATATTGCGATTTATTATAATGTTTGGTTATCGCTGAAAAGTAGTGTTCACAATCAGCAATAGCCTTAAACTTACATACACACTAACGAATAATGATGTTTGCTTGGTTTTTAATTCATTTTCAAAATGGTTATTTTTATTAAGCATGAAAAGTTATCAAATTAAACCTGAAGTTCATGAATCTTCATGAAGTTACCAAATTTAAAACATAACCAAAGTTTATAATTCGGGGCGAATTATAAATGACTGATAGGCGTTGATTTTGGACAACATCCCCAAATCGTCTTCACGTGGGTATTTCTCGGTACAGATAAATAAACAGTATTGTTGTTTTTTGTGTATGTTATCAGGCAGATAAAGGTGTATCAGGATACAATTTTACCTGTGTTCAAAAGTTATGAATTGTGTCAGGCGCGTTCTTGATTTGCACGGATATTTCAGTCCAGGTTTACTGGTATTGATGCTGTTTTTATGAACTATATCGCTGTTCACCCTTACTTCGTCTGCATACTAATGAGAGATAACGGGTGATCAGGAGGCAGGTCTTCGTGATTTTTTCAATATTTCGCTGGCTTAAAACCTGGCATTTAACTTATCAATCATATTCTTTTTGTGACAGATCATCTAATTATAGCGCTATTATAAATATTTCGTTTTATTGAAGTAATTGCTTACATCGTACCGGAGTGTGTATGTCACTTTAAACATGCGTGTTTCTTACAAAAGATCATAAAAAGTCCGTTGAATTAGAAAAGCATAGCTCTATCTAAATTAAAATGGGGGAAAGTTCAAAATAAATACTATCATTGCACTTTTATAAAACTATTTTTATTTTACAGTTGAAATTGTGTTATCTATGTTTGCCTCAGAAAATTTTTCACAGTTTAATTGAATGCAAATAACGTTTATCTGTTTCCATTGTTTTCTTCTAGAATTAAAGTTACATTTTTTATGATGTCATTTTGTTTTTTAATCCGGATTCCGTCACTTGGTTGTTATAATACACCACGTCCTGTTTAAAGCATGGATGGAGTATATGCACCTGCAATTTACTGTATTCTTTTCAAATAAAAAGGAGAAGACAGTTTGTTAATACAGATTTATTACTTCATTTTAGCATCTTCAGCTTACATGGAAGCTAGGTACATTGGAATCTCGAATTGTTTTACCATCAATTTGGAAACGGCCAACTGTGTTGTTTTGCATAGACAATGACACTGTTTTTTAGCCGTTAATATGTTAATATGAACTATTTCATGTTAGTCGTGTTTATTCTACATATTATGTTCTATGAATGTTTAGAAGTTCCGTTTAAGTGCCATTCTTTCAAGTATATTTACATCGATGAAATGAAAAAAAGAACTGAATAAAACATAGAAACAGACTTAGCATTTTGCGGAAAAACTTTTCAAACATTAATTTTACGACGTCTGTATATAGTGTTTCCGACAATGATAATTCCATCTTCATTTTTCTCGAAAGTTTACTTCTCGATCATCAAGCGTGCAAAAGAAAATATAAAACGCTACCCAGCAGTCTTCCAATGATATGTATTTTCTGCTTCAATTTAGTTAAGTGTTGACGAGGTTTGTGTAAATTTTGAAAATATATGAATTTCAATCAAAGACTTATTGTTAATCTAACGTTGTACTAATGTTGAATTATATGTGTTTGCACAGCGTTGGATTAACTCCCAAGAAAATGCCGGTTTTTCAAACATTGGACCAACGCTTAATTATATACGTCGGCAGGACGTTGGATAATTGTTGACCAAACGCCAATATTGTGACGTTCGTCTAACGTTTGACCAACAAACATACTTTGGACTGACGTTGGATAAACGTAAGTCCGCTAGCTGGGAAGGTTTCCAAACGAATACACGGAAATCCACGTTATGTAGCAAAGAGTAGTGTCAATATGACCACACCGAAATCCATTTATTGTATTATAGCCTTTGACATCAACCAAACACGTCTTGACTATAGTAAACACACACGTTGTCATATTCAATTTAAATTAACAAGTCATGAAAATCTTGGTATCAATTAATTCACCGAGAAATATCGAATCTTGAAAAGTTCAACTGGTATGTTGCGCTTGACTTGTTTCATCAAATCACATAGAAACGAACTCAACAAACGTGTGTTCCTTAAGACTAAACATAGTCACAGGCCATTACACGGAAACCAAAGGTCCCAGGAGACCATCGGAATCCTAGCACAAGTGAAGGATACATGAACTGGACAACACTCATACTATAGCGATCATAAATTATTAATCAGTAAATGAATTGGTATAGTCCTTAATCAGGACGAACCACTCATAAACGATGGACGATTATAAGACGCGTACTTTAGGACCATCTCAGTGTTCAGTTTTATATGTACCAGTAATGGTTGGTCAAGGCGAGCTTGTTCGCAAACTTTTCAATGTGTATCTAATCAAGGCTGTAGCCTGTGAGGAGGGGGGGGGGGCAGGCGCGGTAATGCCCCCGAAATTTTCCAATATATCTTTTTCGATGAGAAAATTCCAATCAAATCGGCAAATATATTTGTGAGACAGAAAAAAGGTGTTGCCCCCCTCCACCGACTTTCCCCAGGCTACGTCCCTATTTATTGTACGGAGAATAGGTCTAGAAAATGTCAAAGTATAGCCTCCAGCTGCTTATCATGCAGAAGAGTTTTACAGTTAATGTACATGTGTACTTCTGAAAAACATTGTCAAATAATCACTCACATTTTTATAATCTCAATAGAATAATTGTCTTTTACCTTCAAACCTCATTTAAGACTTTGAAGTGTTGTAAAGCTGTGTTTTACAATAGTAGTATATAGCAGCGTACCTCAGAATGTGGTGATAGAGGGATTATCTATAAAGCGCGATATTATTGATGATAATCAATTCAAACTAGTAAGTTCTTAAGGATAATACACAAGCTATTATGGCATTGAACGAGACAGGTTGATAATCGATAAATACGATGGATGTCTAACTTTTCGTATCTTAAGATCCGTGTGAATAGTGATTTCTAAAAAACATATTGTGTCTGTGCAATAGAACCTAGTCCTTGGATATTATAGTGTGAACTTTTTTTGTAATATAATACAGACTGTTGCTTTCAAAAACATATATGTATAATAATAATCTATAGAATTCTTATGTATATAACAACCTATGGCACATTTTCCAGTTAATTTCCCTTCAAATGAATTATTTTTTCAAAATCATTGGAGAAAACAAACTGATAGTATATCTGTTCGCACAGTTGCGTGGGTCAGTGAAGGAATCAATACAAATGTGTGATGCGAGAATTAAAAGCACATTGGGCCTTAACGTCCATCTTGTCACCAAAAATTCTCCTATTTGGCTCCTTAGTTACGACCCACTTATTTTAGAAATATAAGTCCTTTCTCATCCAGGATGCTTCCTACCAAAGGGATGAAGGTTTTTTACATCAGGACTATTGCTTGAACAAATTTGGTTCTAAGTTGCTAGAAATGCAGTACTATATCTAGGCCTTGAACTTATATCTGATATTTTGTCAAAACCACTTTTGAAACCCTAGAAGCGACCATGGGATCCGAGCTTTATGATTTTAACAAATATGAGTCATCTCTCCTGGGATTACTTCCTACACCAAGCTTGGTTGAGGAAGTCTCGAAAAGTCGAACACGCTAAACATTACACGCCAGTAGTACTATAGTGATGAAATTTGAGACAATATGAGTAAACTATTTTCAACCCTATTATCACGCCTTGATCAAACTTGATTTTTCCTACCCAAGGTTACTACACATGCAAGCCCTTCTAGTTTTTTAGAAGAGGATTTTTGATTAAATTTTATGATGTTTTCCACAGTTTGGCCCTCACGTGGCATTTCCTGAGGGCCGAAGCCAATCAGTTGTAAAAATCTGAATTGAAAATTAATATAGACATGGTATGTGTCATACATCGAGGTTAGGTGTATGGAATCGGCCGAGGTACGACGAGTGGTTAGGCACCGTATTGCGTCCTAGTGGAGTGTAGTAAACAAGGATAAGAAACAAGTCTAATGTAGAGTTTATAACAGAACTCCTCGGACTTCAACATATTCGTCTAGTAAAGTTTCCCGCGCTTTCTTTTTCCATATACATTGTAAAATTATCGGGTTTTATCATGGTGGTGTCTATCTTCCGTCTGTCGTGTTACCATGTTTTGTGGCTCGAAACTTTGACGCTTGCGTCAATAAGTTTTCTTGTTGGAACTTCATAATCTAATTCTTTAATAGAGCTCGAGTTAGTCAATATTAACCAAATTTTAGAGTCAACAGATTGAATTCAAACACGACAAATACATACCTCCTCTTACACATGCATGCACTAACAACCGCATTTTTATTACATACAAACGCTGATTATACCATGTGTTTATTCTTTAACATCACATACAAAGATATCGATCAAAAAAATTGATAGGATTTTAATTGATTATAAAACCATTGACATAACCAACACCGGAAGTAGCCAAAGGTGTCTAGTTACGGGTCGCTAGTCGGCTCCGTTGGTATGTGTTCTAATCGAAATCAATGAAACTAGAGTATGTATATTTACTGTTTATAAGGCCCTCAAGCTTAAGTACATATTTTTCCAAACACAAAACACATCCATTTATAGATTTATTTAAGCAAATATTGTCTTAAATAACTACCGTTAGCTGTAATGAGCTTAAAACGTGTGTGATTGTACAGTTCTACCATTTAATCCAACTTAACCTTGCAGGATTAACGTAATATTTCCATTCAGTAAATGCTTTTAAAATATTCAAACCTTGCGTTAACAAGTGGATTGCCCTACATGTAAAAAACCGCTTTCCGTTTGCTCCCACAGGTTACATTTGGTATAACCATTATAATCTATGCTATGCTATGTTTTTTTATGTTATCATATCTGTATAACAATGCAACGGTTTTTTTAATACTATATACAGTAACCTATAATCACTCTTGTCAAACGGTTGTCAGCAAACGACTAAGATATGCTCATGTCAAAATTTCCATTCACGCAAAGATCGGTTAGATTGACTGAAACCTGTTTCCACTTTACTGAGATCGAGATGTTTCATTTAAACAATAATCAAATATCCCTACTTACTTCCAGAATACAGTGATATTGTCCAGACTTTACAGTGAAATTATTCCCACTTTACAGACTTTTGCTCACAATCATTTTGAACTTACTTTACCGTTTCGTCATTTTATATTGATTGGTGTTTAACTAAATTTACCTTCCCGTCATTTTATATAGAGTCGATGTTTTAACTACCTTTACCGCCCCATCATGTTATATAGAGGTGATGTTTTAACCGTACCTTTATCGCCGATTCATTTTGTATAGAGTCGATGTTTTAACTACCTTTACCGCCGATTCATTTGGTATAGAGTCGATGTTTTAACTACTTTTACCGCACAGTCACTTTATATATAGTTAATGTTTTAAATTACCTTACCGCCCCGGCACGTTAAATAGGGTCGATGTTTTAACTACATTTACCGCTCCGTCACTTTATATAGGGTCGATGTTTTAACTACATTTACCGCTCCGTCATTTAATATAGAGTTGATGTTTTAACTTCCTTAAACGCCTATTCTTTTTATAAAGAGTCGATGTTTTAACTACCTTTACCGCTCCGTCGTTTAATATAGAGTCGATGTTTTAACTTCTTTTTCCGCCCCGTCATTGTATATAGAATCGATGTTCTAACTACCGTTACCGCCCCGTCCTTTTATATAGAGTCGATGTTTTAACTATCTTTACCACCCCATCATTTTGTATAGAGTCGATGTTTAGCTACCTTTACCGCCCCGTCATTTTATATAGAGTCGATGTTGTAACTACATTTACCGCCCCGTCATTTTATATAGAGTCGATGTTGTAGCTACCTTTACCGCCCCTTCATTTTATATCAAGTCGATGTTTTATCTACCTTTACCGCCTCGTCCTTTTATATAGAAACGATGCTTTAGCTACATTTACCACCCCTTCATTTTATATAGAGTTAATGTTTAACTACCTTTATCGCCCCGTCATTTTATATAGAGTCGATGTTTTAACTACCTTTACCGCCCCGTCATTTTATATAGAGTCGATGTTTTAACTACCTTTACCGGCCTGTCATTTTATATAGAG